>JAPZAG010001673.1:0-27760 GCA_027475135.1 Bactrocera correcta | reverse complement strand
ATACTCATTTAGCAATCGAAATCGAAATGCTTCAAATCATTAGCTTAACATATTTAAGTTAATTAACCCTCTTTATTTTATTGAAGTCTACAAACAACTTAACGGCATAACGGCAAAGCATTAAGAAGAATTACGTAATCTTAAATTTAGGTATAAAGTCGATTTTCTTGTATATACTCATTTAGCAATCGATATAGAAATGCTTCAAATCATTAGTTTAACATATTTAAGTTAATTAACCCTCTTTATCTTACTGAAGTCTACAAACGTTTTAACGGCATAACGGCAAAGCATTTAGAAGAATTACGTAATCTTATATTTAGGTATTAAGTCGATTTTCTTGTATACACACATTTAGCAATCGATATCGAAATGCCTCAAATCATTAGTTTAACATATTTAAGTTAATTAACCCTCTTTATCTTTCTGAAGTCTACAAACGCCTTAATTTCATAACGGCAAAGCATTAAGAAGAATTACGTAATCTTATATTTAGGTATAAAGTCGATTTTCTTGTATATACTCATTTAGCAAGCGATATCGAAATGCCTCAAATCATTAGTTTAACATATTTAAGTTAATTAACCCTCTTTATCTTACTGAAGTCTACAAACGTTTTAACGGCATAACGGCAAAGCATTTAAAAAAATTACGTAATCTTATATTTAGGTATTAAGTCGATTTTCTTGTATACACACATTTAGCAATCGATATCAAAATGCCTCAAATCATTAGTTTAACATATTTAAGTTAATTAACCTCCTTAATCTTACTGAAGTCTACAAACGCTTTAACGGCATAACGGCAGTGCATGTAGAAGAATTCCGTTATCACATATTTATGTATAAAGTCGATTTTCGTGTAAATACACACTTAGCAACCGATATCGAAATGCCTCAAATCATTAGTTTAACATATTTAAGTAAACTAACCCTCTTTATCATACTGAAGTCTACAAACGCCTTAACGGCATAACGGTAAAGCATTTAGAAGAATTACGTAATCTTATATTTAGGTGTAAAGTCGATTTTCTTATATATACTCATTTAGCAATCGATATCGAAATGCCTCAAATCATTAGTTTAACATATTTAAGTTAATTAACCCTCTTTATCTTACTGAAGTCTACAAACGCCTTAATTGCATAACGGCAAGGCATTTAGAAGAATTACGTAATCTTATATTTAGGTATAAAGTCGATTTTCTTGTATATACTCATTTAGCAATCGATATCGAAATGCCTCAAATCATTAGTTTAACATATTTAAGTTAATTAACCCTCTTTATCTTACTGAAGTCTACAAACGCATTAACGGCATAACTGCACGTAGAAGAATTCCGTTATCATATATTTAGGTATAAAGTCGATTCTCTTGTACATACACATTTAGCAAGCGATATCGAAATGCCTCAAATCATTAGTTTAACATATTTAAGCTAATTAACCCTCTTTATCTTACTGAAGTCTACAAACGCCTTAACGGCATAACGGCAAAGCATTTAGAAGAATTACGTTATCTTATATTTAGGTATAAAGTCGATTTTCTTGTATATATGCATTAAGCAATCAATATCGAAATGCTTCAAATAACTGGTTTAACATATTTAAGTTAATAAACCCTCTTTAACTAACTGAAGTTAAGATAAAACCATAACGGTATAACGGCAGTGCATTTGGAAGAATTCCGTAACCTTATATTTAGGTATAAAGTCGATTTTCTTGTATATTCACATTTAGCAATCGATATCGAAATGCCTCAAATCATTAGTTTAACATATTTAAGTTAATTAACCTTCTTTAACATATTGATGTTCATATAAAGCCATGACGGCATAACGACAGCACATTTTGAAGAGTTCCGTAATCTTATTTTTAGGTATAAAGTCGATTTTCTTGTATATATGCATTAAGCAATCGATTTCGAAATGCTTCTAATAACTGGTGTAACATATCTAAGTTAATAAACCATCTTTAACGAACTGAAGTTAACATAAAGCCATAACGGCATAACGGCAGTGCATTTAGAAGAATTCCGTAAGCGTCTATTTAGGTATAAAGTCGATTTTGTTGTATATACACATTTAGCAATCGATATCGAAATGCCTCAAATCATTAGTTTAACATATTTAAGTTAATTAACCTTCTTTAATATATTGAAGTTAGTATAAAGCCATGGCGGCATAACGACAGTACATTTGGAAGAATTACGTAATCCTATATTTAGGTATAAAGTCGATTTTGTTGTATATACACTTTTAGCAATCGATATCGAAATGCCTCAAATCATAAGTTTAACATATTTAAGTTAATTAACCCCCTTTATCTTACTGAAGTCTACAAACGCCTTAATGGCATAACGGCAAAGCATTTAGAAAAATTACGTTATCTTATATTTAGGTACAAAGTCGATTTTCATGTATATATGCATTAAGCAATCGATATCGAAATGCTTCAAATAACTGGTTTAACATATTTAAGTTAATAAACCATCTTTAACTAACTGAAGTTAACATAAAACCATAACGGTATAACGGCAGTGCATTTGGAAGAATTCCGTAACCTTATATTTAGGTATAAAGTCGATTTTCTTGGATATACACATTTAGCAATCGATATCGAAATGCCTCAAATCATTAGTTTAACATATTTAAGTTAATTAACCTTCTTTAACATATTGAAGTTCATATAAAGCCATGGCGGCATAACGACAGTACATTTAGAAGAATTCCGTAATCTTATATTTAGGTATAAAGTCGATTTTCTTTTATATATGCATTAAGCAATCGATTTCGAAATGCTTCTAATAACTGGTGCAACATATCTAAGTTAATAAACCTTCTTTAACGAACTGAAGTTAACATAAAGCCATAACGGCATAACGGCAGTGCAATTAGAAGAATTCCGTAAGCGTATATTTAGGTATAAAGTCGATTTTGTTGTATATACACATTTAGCAATCGATATCGAAATGCCTCAAATCATTAGTTTAACATATTTAAGTTAATTAACCGTCTTTAACATATTGAAGTTCATATAAAGCCATGGCGGCATAACGACAGTACATTTGGAAGAATTCCGTAATCTTATATTTAGGTATAAGGAAGATTTTCTTGTATATATGCACTTAGCAATCGATTTCGAAAATCTTCAAATCATTAGTTTAACACATTTAAGTTAATAAAGCTTCTTTAACGCACTGAAGTTAACACAAAGCCATGGCGGCATAACGGCAGTTCATGTAGAAGAATTCCGTAATCATATATTTAGGTATAAAGTCGATTGTCTTCTATATACACATTTAGCAACCGATATCGAAATGCCTCAAATAATTAGTTTATCATATTTTAGTTAATTAACCTTTTTTAACGTATTGAAGTTGATATAAAGCCATGGTGGCATAACGACAGTACATTTGGAAGAATTCCGTAATCTTATATTTAGGTATAAAGTCGATTTTCTTGTATATATGCATTAAGCAATCGATATCGAAATGCTTCAAATAACTGGTTTAACATGTTTAAGTTAATAAACCTTCTTTAACTAACTGAAGTTAACATAAAACCATAACGGTATTACGGCAGTGCATTTGGAAGAATTCCGTATACTTATATTTAGGTATAAAGTCGATTTTCTTGTATACACATTTAGCAATCGATATCGAAATGCCTCAAATCATTAGTTTAACATATTTAAGTTAATTAACCTCCTTAATATTACTGAAGTCTACAAACGCCTTAACGACATAACGGCAGTGCATGTAGAAGAATTCCGTTATCATATATTTGGGTATAAAGTCGATTTTCTTGTATATACACATTTAGCAATCGATATCGAAATGCCTCAATCATTAGTTTAATATATTTAAGTTAATTAACCCACTCTATCTTACTGAAGTCTACAAACGCCTTAACGGCATAACGGCAAAGCATTTAGAAGATATCCGTAATCTTGTACTTAGGTATAAAGTCCATTTTCTTGTATATACTCATTTAGCAATCGAAATCGAAATACTTCAAATCATTAGTTTAACATATTTAAGTTAACAAACTTACTTTAACGCACTGAAGTTAACACAAAGCCATGGCGGCATAACGGCAGTGCATGTAGAAGAATTCTGTTATCATATATTTAGGTATAAAGTCGATTTTCATGTATATATGCATTAAGCAATCGATTTCGAAATGCTTCCAATATCTGGTGCAACATATCTAAGTTAATAAACCTTCTTTAACGAACTGAAGTTAACATAAAGCCATAACGGCAGTGCATTTAGAAGAGTTCCGTTAGCGTATATTTAGGTATAAAGTCGATTTTGTTGTATATACACATTTAGCAATCGATATCGAAATGCCTCAAATCATTAGTTTAACATATTTAAGTTAATTAACCTTCTTTAACATATTGAAGTTCATATAAAGCCATGGCGGCATAACGACAGTACATTTGGAAGAATTTCGTAATCTTATATTTAGGTATAAGGAAGATTTTCTTGTATATATGCACTTAGCAATCGACTTCGAAAATCCTCAAATCATTAGTTTAACATATTAAAGTTAATAAAGTTTCTTTAACGCACTGAAGTTAACACAAAGCCATGGCGGCATAACGGCAGTTCATGTAGAAGGATTTCGTAATCTTATATTTATGTGTAAAGTCGATTTTCTTCTATATACACATTTAGCAATCGATATCGAAATGCCTCAAATAATAAGATTATCATATTTAAGTTAATTAACCTTTTTTAACGTATTGAAGTTGATATAAAGCCTGGTGGCATAACGACAGTACATTTGGAAGAATTCCGTAATCTTATATTTAGGAATAAAGTCGATTTTCTTGTATATATGCATTAAGCAATCGATATCGAAATGCTTCAAACAACTGGTTTAACATATTTAAGTTTATAAACCTTCTTAAGCTAACTGAAGGTAACATAAAACCTTAACGGCATAACGGCAGTGCATGTAGAAGAATTCCGTTATCTTATATTTAGGTATAAAGTCGATTTTCTTGTATATATCTTTTAAGCAATCGATATCGAAATGCTTCAAATAACTGGTTTAACATATTTAAGTTAATAAACCCTCTTTAACTAACTGAAGTTAACATAAAACCATAACGGTATAACGGCAGTGCATTTGGAAGAATTCCGTAAGCGTATATTTAGGTATAATGTCATTTTGTTGTATATACCATTTAGCAATCGATATCGAAATGCTTCAATCATTAGTTTAACATATTTAAGTTAATTAACCCTCTTTATACTGAAGTTAAACAAAAACGGCATAACGGCAGTGCATTTAGAAAAAGTTCCGTTATCGTATATTTAGGTATAAAGTCGATTTTGTTGTATATACACATTTAGCAATCGATATCGAAATGCCTCAAATCATTAGTTTAACATATTTAATTTAAATTTAAACCCCTTTTTTAAATCTTATTGAATTTCTATAAAGCCTTGGCGGCATAACGGCAGTACATTTGGAAGAATTTCGTAATCTTATATTTAGGTAAAAAGGAAGATTTTCTTGTATATATGCATTTAGCAATCGACTTCGAAAATCCTTCAAATCATTAGTTTAACATATTTAAGTTAATTAACCTTCTTTAACTTACTGAATTTAAACAAAACGCCTTGGCGGCATAACGGCAGTTCATGTAAAAGGGATTTCGTAATCTTATATTTATGTGTAAAGTCGATTTTCTTGTATATACTCATTTAGCAATCGATATCGAAATCCCTTCAAATCATTATTTTAAATCATATTTAATTTAAATTTAAACCCCTTTTTAACTTATTGAAGTTGTATAAACCGTTTTGGCATAACGGCAGTACATTTGGAAGAATTCCGTAACCCTTATATTTAGGTATAAAGTCGATTTTGTTGTATATATGCATTTAGCAATCGATATCGAAATGCCTAAAACAACTGTTTAACATATTTAAGTTTAAAAAACCCCTTCTTTAGCTAACTAAAGGGTCTAAAACCCTTTAACGAAATAACGGCAGTGCATTTGGAAGAATTCCGTTATCTTATATTTAGGTATAAAGTCGATTTTCTTGTATATACCATTTAGCAATCGATATCAAAATGCTTCAAATTAGGTTTAACATATTTAAGTTAATTAACCCTCTTTATTTTACTGAATTTAAACAAACATCCTAACGGTATAACGGCAAAGCATTTGGAAGAATTCCGTAATCTTATATTTAGGTAAAAATGTCGATTTTGTTGTATATACTCATTTAGCAATCGATATCGAAATGCTTAAATATCATTAGTTTAACATATTTAAGTTAATTAACCCTCTTTATCTTACTGAAGTCTACAAACGTTCTAACGGCATAACGGCAAAGCATTTAGAAGAACTGCGTAATCTTATATTAAGGTATAAAGTCGATTTTGTTATATATACACATCTAGCAATCGATATCGAAATGCTTCTTAATCATTAGTTTAACATATTTAAGCTAATTAACCCTCTTTATCTTACTGAAGTCTACAAACGTTTTAACGGCATAACGGCAAAGCATTTAGAAGAATTCCGTAATCTTATATTTAGGTATAAAGTCGATTTTGTTGTGTATATGCATTTAGCAATCGATTTCGAAAATCTTCAAATCATAAGTTTAACATATTTAAGCTAATTAACCCTCTTTATCTTACTGAAGTCTACAAACGCCTTAACGGCATAACGGCAGTGCATGTAGAAGATTTCCGTTATCATATATTTAGGTATAAAGTCGATTTTCTTGTATATACTCATTTAGCAATCGATATAGAAATGCTTCAAATCATTAGTTTAACATATTTAAGTTAATTAACCCTCTTAATCTTACTGAAGTCTACAAACGTTTTAACGGCATAACGGCAAAGCATTTAGAAGAATTACGTAATCCTATATTTAGGTATAAAGTCGATTTTGTTGTATATACACATTTAGCAATCGATATCGAAATGCCTAAAATCATTAGTTTAACATATTTAAGTTAATTAACCCCCTTTATGTTACTGAAGTCTACAAACGCCTTAACGGCATAACGGCAGTGCATGTAGAAGAATTCCGTTATCTTATATTTAGGTATAAAGTCGATTTTCTTGTATATATGCATTAAGCAATCGATATCGAAATGCTTCAAATAACTGGTTTAACATATTTAAGTTAATAAACCCTCTTTAACTAACTGAAGTTAACATAAAACCATAACGGTATAACGGCAGTGCATTTGGAAGAATTCCGTAAGCGTATATTTAGGTATAATGTCGATTTTGTTGTATATACACATTTAGCAATCGATATCGAAATGCCTCAAATCATTAGTTTAACATATTTAAGTTAATTAACCCCCTTTATGTTACTGAAGTCTACAAACGCCTTAACGGCATAACGGCAGTGCATGTAGAAGAATTCCGTTATCATATATTCAGGTATAAAGTCGATTTTGTTGTATATACACATTTAGCAATCGATATCGAAATGCCTAAATCATTAGTTTAACATATTTAAGTTAATTAACCCTCTTTATCTTACTGAAGTCTACAAACGCCTTAACGGCATAACGGCAGTGCATGTAGAAGATTTCCGTTATCATATATTTAGGTATAAAGTCGATTTTCTTGTATATACTCATTTAGCAATCGATATAGAAATGCTTCAATCATTAGTTTAACATATTTAAGTTAATTAACCCTCTTAATCTTACTGAAGTCTACAAACGTTTTAACGGCATAACGGCAAAGCATTTAGAAGAATTACGTAATCCTATATTTAGGTATAAAGTCGATTTTGTTGTATATACCATTTAGCAATCGATATGAAATCTTCAAATCATTAGTTTAACATATTTAAGTTAATTAACCCTCTTTATCTTACTGAAGTCTACAAACGTTTTAACGGCATAACGGAAAGCATTTAGAAGAATTCCGTTATCCTATATTTAGGTATAAAGTCGATTTTCTTGTACATACACATTTAGCAATCGATATCGAAATGCCTCAAATCATTAGTTTAACATATTTAGGTTAATTAACCCTCTTTATCTTACTGAAGTCTACAAACGCCTTAACGCATAACGGCAAAGCATTTAGAAGAATTACGTTATCTTATATTTAGGTATAAAGTCGATTTTCTTGTATATATGCATTAAGCAATCGATATCGAAATGCTTCAAATAACTGGTTTAACATATTTAAGTTAATAAACCCTCTTTAACTAACTGAAGTTACAAAAACCATAACGGTATAACGGCAGTGCATTTGGAAGAATTCCGTAAGCGTATATTTGGTATAAGTCGATTTTGTTGTATATACACATTTAGCAATCGATATCGAAATGCCTCAAATCATTAGTTTAACATATTTAAGTTAATTAACCCCCTTTATGTTACTGAAGTTACAAACGCCTAACGGCATAACGGCAGTGCATGTGAAGAATTCCGTTACTATATTAGGTATAAAGTCGATTTTTTGTAATACACATTTAGCAATCGATATCGAAATGCCTCAAATCATTAGTTTAACATATTTAGGTTAATTAACCCCTTTATTACTGAAGTCTACAAACGCCTTAACGGCATAACGGCAAAGCATTTAGAAGAATCGTTATCTTATATTTAGTATAAAGTCGATTTTCTTGTATATACATTAAGCAATCGATATCGAAATGCTTCAAACAATGGTTTAACATATTTAAGTTTATAAACCTTCTTAACTAACTGAAGTTACAAAAACCTAACGAAATAACGGCAGTGCATTTGAAGAATTCCGTAATCTTATATTTAGGTATAAAGTCGATTTTCTTTATATACCATTTAGCAATCGAAATCGAAAGCTTCAAGCATTAGTTTAACATATTTAAGTTAATTAACCCTCTTTATTTTACTGAAGTCTACAAACATCCTAACGGCATAACGGCAAAGCATTTAGAAGAATTACGTAATCTTATATTTAGGTATAAAGTCAATTTGTTATATATACTCATTTAGCAATCGATATAGAAAAGCTTCAAATCATTAGTTTAACATATTTAAGTAATTAACCCTCTTTATCTTATGAAGTCTACAAACGTTTTAACGGCATAACGGCAAAGCATTTAGAAGAATTCCGTAATCTTATATTTAGGTATAAAGTCGATTTTGTTGTTATATCATTTAGCAATCGATTTCGAAAATCTTCAAATCATAAGTTTAACATATTAAGCTAATTAACCCTCTTTATCTTACTGGAGTCTACAAACGCCTTAACGGCATAACGGCAGTTCATGTAGAAGATTTCCGTTATCATATATTTAGGTATAAAGTCGATTTTCTTGTAATACCATTTAGCAATCGATATCAAATGCCTCAAATCATTAGTTTAACATATTTAAGTTAATTAACCCTCTTTATCTTACTGAAGTCTACAAACCCCTTAACGCAAACGGAAAGCATTTAGAAGAATTCGTAATCTTATATTTAGGTATAAAGTCGATTTTCTTGTATATACCATTTAGCAATCGATATCGAAATGCTCAAATCATTAGTTTAACATATTTAAGTTAATTAACCCTCTTTATCTTACTGAAGTCTACAAACGTTTTAACGCATAACGGCAAAGCATTTAGAAGAATTACGTAATCTTATATTTAGGTATAAAGTCGATTTTGTTGTATATACACATTAGCAATCGATATCGAAATGCTTCATCATTAGTTTAACATATTTAAGTAATTAACCCTCTTTATCTTACTGAAGTCTACAAACGTTTTAACGGCATAACGGAAAGCATTTAGAAGAATTACGTAATCTTATATTTAGGTATAAAGTCGATTTTGTTGTATATACACATCTAGCAATCGATATCGAAATGCTTCTTATCATTAGTTTAACATATTTAAGTTAATTAACCCTCTTAATCTTACTGAAGTCTACAAACGTTTTAACGGCATAACGGCAAAGCATTTAGAAGAATTACGTAATCCTATATTTAGGTATAAAGTCGATTTTGTTGTATATACACATTTAGCAATCGATATCGAAATGCCTAAAATCATTAGTTTAACATATTTAAGTTAATTAACCCCCTTTATGTTACTGAAGTCTACAAACGCCTTAACGGCATAACGGCAGTGCATGTAGAAGAATTCCGTTATCATATATTCAGGTATAAAGTCGATTTTCGTGTACATACACATTTAGCAATCGATATCGAAATGCCTCAAATCATTAGTTTAACATATTTAGGTTAATTAACCCTCTTTATCTCACTGAAGTCTACAAACGCCTTAACGGCATAACGGCAAAGCATTTAGAAGAACTACGTTATCTTATATTTAGGTATAAAGTCGATTTTCTTGTATATATGCATTAAGCAATCGATATCGAAATGCTTCAAATAACTGGTTTAACATATTTAAGTTAATAAACCCTCTTTAACTAACTGAAGTTAACATAAAACCATAACGGTATAACGGCAGTGCATTTGGAAGAATTCCGTAAGCGTATATTTAGGTATAAAGTCGATTTTGTTGTATATACACATTTAGCAATCGATATCGAAATGCCTCAAATCATTAGTTTAACATATTTAAGTTAATTAACCCCCTTTATGTTACTGAAGTCTACAAACGCCTTAACGGCATAACGGCAAAGCATTTAGAAGAATTACGTAATCTTATATTTAGGTATAAAGTCAATTGTGTTATATATACTCATTTAGCAATCGATATAGAAAAGCTTCAAATCATTAGTTTAACATATTTAAGCTAATTAACCCTCTTTATCTTAGTGAAGTCTACAAACGTTTTAACGGCATAACGGCAAAGCATTTAGAAGAATTCCGTAATCTTATATTTAGGTATAAAGTCGATTTTGTTGTGTATATGCATTTAGCAATCGATTTCGAAAATCTTCAAATCATAAGTTTAACATATGTAAGCTAATTAACCCTCTTTATCTTACTGGAGTCTACAAACGCCTTAACGGCATAACGGCAGTTCATGTAGAAGATTTCCGTTATCATATATTTAGGTATAAAGTCGATTTTCTTGTACATACACATTTAGCAATCGATATCGAAATGCCTCAAATCATTAGTTTAACATATTTAAGTTAATTAACCCTCTTTATCTTACTGAAGTCTACAAACCCCTTAATCGCACAACGGCAAAGCATTTAGAAGAATTACGTAATCTTATATTTAGGTATAAAGTCGATTTTCTTGTATATACTCATTTAGCAATCGATATCGAAATGCTTCAAATCATTAGTTTAACATATTTAAGTTAATTAACCCTCTTTATCTTACTGAAGTCTACAAACGTTTTAACGGCATAACGGCATAACGGCAAAGCATTTAGAAGAATTACGTAATCCTATATTTAGGTATAAAGTCGATTTTGTTGTATATACACATTTAGCAATCGATATCGAAATGCCTCAAATCATTAGTTTAACATATTTAAGTTAATTAACCCCCTTTATGTTACTGAAGTCTACAAACGCCTTAACGGCATAACGGCAGTGCATGTAGAAGAATTCCGTTATCATATATTCAGGTATAAAGTCGATTTTCTTGTACATACACATTTAGCAATCGATATCGAAATGCCTCAAATCATTAGTTTAACATATTTAGGTTAATTAACCCTCTTTATCTCACTGAAGTCTACAAATGCCTTAACGGCTTAACGGCAAAGCATTTAGAAGAACTACGTTATCTTATATTTAGGAATAAAGTCGATTTTCTTGTATATATGCATTAAGCAATCGATATCGAAATGCTTCAAACAACTGGTTTAACATATTTAAGTTTATAAACCTTCTTAAGCTAACTGAAGTTAACATAAAACCATAACGAAATAACGGCAGTGCATTTGGAAGAATTCCGTAATCTTATATTTAGGTATAAAGTCGAAATGTAACGTGCTTATATATACACATTTAGCAATCGAAATCGAATAGCTTCAAGGCATTAGTTTAACATATTTAAGTTAATTAACCCTCTTTATCTTCAGCTCGCTGGGAGAGTGCTTTCTTGCTGCAGGTGATTATAACGCGAAACACCCTCACTGGGGTTCCCGGTTATGTAATCCTAAAGGCAAGCAATTATATAACGCCCTTATATGTAAAAGAAACAAACTGGACTACGTATCTCCTGGAAAGCCTACATATCGGCCGACAGACCCGAATAAGCTGCCAGATTTAATTGACTTCGCAGTAACTAGGAAAATTCCTCACAGCCTTCTTACTGCAGAAACAAGAGCAGACCTCTCATCAGACCACTCACCAGTTCTCTTCACTTTGCGGCATCAGTCACACTATAAAGAGCTACCTTATATGCTCACGTCAAAAGCTACAAACTGGTTAAAGTACAAAAAATACATCAGCACACACATAGAACTCGAACCAAAGTTAGATACACCGGTCGATATTGAAAATACTATAGCAGCATTCGAATCAACCATTATAACAGCCGCCAAAATTTCAACTCCTCAAAAAGGTTACCTGGAAATCAAAAAGAATAGCTTAACTAATAGGGAAATTGAAATACTCGTATTACAAAAACGACGCCTACGAAGGGAGTGGCAGGTTCATAGATCACCAGCCTCAAAACAACTGTTGAAAGCGGCCACACATGCACTGACGAGAGCCCTCAGAAGTGAGGAACAGCGTGCGCAGTACCAGTATATTCAAAAGCTGTCACCGACTAGTACAAAGCACCCATTGTGGAAAGCACATCAAACTCTAAGTGCACCAATAGAGTGTGAAATGCCAATACGTGACAATAATGGCAAATGGGCTCGGAGTGATGCAGAAAAGTCAGCAACTTTCGCTGCTCATCTAAAAAATGTCTTCCAGCCAAACCCAGAAACTAATGACTTTACACTTCCAACCGTACCCTATTTGATGGAATCTGAGCCAGTGAAATTCGTACCTGAAGAGATATCAAAAATAATTATGGAGAAATTAAATCCAAGAAAAGCTCCTGGGCACGACTTAGTTACTCCAAAAATGATTATTGAGCTACCAAATTGTGCTATAATCTGTATATGTATGTTTTTCAATGCAATCATAAAACAAGCTCACTTTCCGCAACAATGGAAAAAGTCAACTATAGTGATGATACCTAAGCCTGGAAAGGACAAAACGCAGCCATCCTCCTATAGGCCCATCAGCTTGTTATCGTGCATGTCGAAATTATTTGAAAGACTTCTTATGCTCCGCATTAAGCCACATCTTGAAACCCACAACATAATACCATCTCACCAATTTGGCTTCAGGGAAAAGCATGGAACGATCGAGCAAGTACATAGGATCACATCTGAAATTCGAACAGCTTTTGAAAAAGGGGAATATTGTTCTGCAATATTTCTTGATGTCGCGCAGGCTTTTGATCGAGTATGGTTAGATGGTCTTATGTACAAAATAAAAACGCTACTCCCGCAAAACACCCACGAACTGTTTAAGTCCTACCTTTATGATCGAAATTTTGTAGTTCGATGTAACACCACTACATCTGAAGCCCAAACGATTGAAGCTGGTGTACCACAAGGCAGTGTTCTTGGCCCAATGCTATATGTTTTATACACTTCAGATATCCCAGTAAGCGACCGCTTGACTATGTCTACTTTTGCCGATGACACTGCAATAATCAGCCGCTCCAAGTGCCCAATTCATGCAAATGCGCTGCTAGGAAATCATATCGTAGCTGTGGCCAACTGGCTCGCAAACTGGAGGATAAAGGTTACCGAGCAAAAATGTAAGCACGTTACATTTACCCTAAACAAGAGCAGCTGTTCGCCTTTGACACTGAACAACGTACAAATACCACAAAGCAATCATGTTACTTACCTAGGGGTCCATCTGGATAGGCGACTTACTTGGCGAAACCACATAGAGGCTAAAAGGACTTACCTTAAGTTAAAGGCACGTTCTTTGCATTGGCTTATTAACTCTCGCTCAGCCCTGAGTCTGGAGTATAAAATCATTATATACAACACTGTTTTAAAACCAATCTGGACCTATGGGTGTGAGCTGTGGGGCAACGCGAGTAGCAGCAACATCGAAATTCTTCGTCGTGCGCAATCAAAAATTCTTCTTACAATCACCGGAGCACCGTGGTATATCCGAAATGAGAACATCCAACGCGACTTAAGAATTTCAGACGTACGAACTGAAATAGAGCAACGAAGCGCGAAGTATGCATTGAAACTTTCGGTTCACCCAAACCAACTAGCAAGATCGCTATTGCGTGTGAACAGGAGCTCAAGATTACGTAGAAACGACTTACCAGCCCAGACGTGATATATCTTAGGCCCAGTTTAAAAAAATAATCACCCATGTAAGGTGTAAATTAAGTGAGTAGTTTAAGATTCGAAAACTTATTGTTAGGCTCTTAAGTAGGGTAGATTCAATAAATAATAGGAAAGCTAATAAAAAAAAAAAAAAAAAAAAAAAAAAAATTTTACTGAAGTCTACAAACATCCTAACGGCATAACGGCAAAGCATTTAGAAGAATTACGTAATCTTATATCTAGGTATAAAGTCAATTGTGTTATATACACACATTTAGCAATCGATATAGAAATGCTTCAAATCATTAGTTTAACATATTTAAGCTAATTAACCCTCTTTATCTTAGTGAAGTCTACAAACGTTTTAACGGCATAACGGCAAAGCATTTAGAAGAATTCCGTAATCTTATATTTAGGTATAAAGTCGATTTTGTTGTGTATATGCATTTAGCAATCGATTTCGAAAATCTTCAAATCATAAGTTTAACATATTTAAGCTAATTAACCCTCTTTATCTTACTGGAGTCTACAAACGCCTTAACGGCATAACGGCAGTGCATGTAGAAGATTTCCGTTATCATACATTTAGGTATAAAGTCGATTTTCTTATACATACACATTTAGCAATCGATATCGAAATGCCTCAAATCATTAGTTTAACATATTTAAGTTAATTAACCCTCTTTATCTTACTGAAGTCTACAAACCCCTTAATCGCACAACGGCAAAGCATTTAGAAGAATTACGTAATCTTATATTTAGGTATAAAGTCGATTTTCTTGTATATACTCATTTAGCAATCGATATCGAAATGCTTCAAATCATTAGTTTAACATATTTAAGTTAATTAACCCTCTTTATCTTACTGAATTCTACAAACGTTTTAACGGCCTAACGGCAAAGCATTTAGAAGAATTACGTAATCCTATATTTAGGTATAAAGTCGATTTTGTTGTATATACACATTTAGCAATCGATATCGAAATGCCTCAAATCATTAGTTTAACATATTTAAGTTAATTAACCCCCTTTATGTTACTGAAGTCTACAAACGCCTTAACGGCATAACGGCAGTGCATGTAGAAGAATTCCGTTATCATATATTCAGGTGTAAAGTCGATTTTCTTGTACATACACATTTAGCAATCGATATCGAAATGCCTCAAATCATTAGTTTAACATATTTAGGTTAATTAACCCTCTTTATCTCACTGAAGTCTACAAACGCCTTAACGGCATAACGGCAAAGCATTTAGAAAAACTACGTTATCTTATATTTAGGAATAAAGTCGATTTTCTTGTATATATGCATTAAGCAATCGATATCGAAATGCTTCAAACAACTGGTTTAACATATTTAAGTTTACAAACCTTCTTAAGCTAACTGAAGTTAACATAAAACCATAACGAAATAACGGCAGTGCATTTGGAAGAATTCCGTTATCTTATATTTAGGTATAAAGTCGATTTTCTTATATATACACATTTAGCAATCGAAATCGAATAGCTTCAAGGCATTAGTTTAACATATTTAAGTTAATGAACCCTCTTTATTTTACTGAAGTCTACAAAAATCCTAACGGCATAACGGCAAAGCATTTAGAAGAATTACGTAATCTTATATTTAGGTATAAAGTCAATTGTGTTATATATACTCATTTAGCAATCGATATAGAAATGCTTCAAATCATTAGTTTAACATATTTAAGCTAATTAACCCTCTTTATCCTAGTGAAGTCTACAAACGTTTTAACGGCATAACGGCAAAGCATTTAGAAGAATTCCGTAATCTTATATTTAGGTATAAAGTCGATTTTGTTGTGTATATGCATTTAGCAATCGATTTCGAAAATCTTCAAATCATAAGTTCAACATATTTAAGCTAATTAATCCTCTTTATCTTACTGGAGTCTACAAACGCCTTAACGGCATAACGGCAGTGCATGTAGAAGATTTCCGTTATCATATATTTAGGTATAAAGTCGATTTTCTTGTACATACACATTTAGCAATCGATATCGAAATGCCTCAAATCATTAGTTTAACATATTTAAGTTAATTAACCCTCTTTATCTCACTGAAGTCTACAAACGCCTTAACGGCATAACGGCAAAGCATTTAGAAGAACTACGTTATCTTATATTTAGGTATAAAGTCGATTTTCTTGTATATATGCATTAAGCAATCGATATCGAAATGCTTCAAATAACTGGTTTAACATATTTAAGTTAATAAACCCTCTTTATCTTACTGAAGTCTACAAACGTTTTAACGGCATAACGGCAAATCATTTAGAAGAATTACGTAATCCTATATTTAGGTATAAAGTCGTTTTTGTTGTATATACACATTTAGCAATCGATATCGAAATGCCTCAAATCATTAGTTTAACATATTTAAGTTAATTATCACTCTTTATTTTACTGAAGTCTAAAAACGCCTTAACGGCATAACGGCAGTGCATGTAGAAGGATTCCGTTATCATATATTTGGGTATAAAGTCGATTTTCTTGTATATACACATTTAGCAATCGATATCGAAATGCCTCAAATCATTAGTTTATCATTTTTTAGTTAATTATCCCTCTTTATCTTACTGAAGTCTACAAACGTTTTAACGGCATAACGGCAAAGCATTTAGAAGAATTACGTAATCCTATATTTAGGTATAAAGTCGATTTTCTTGTATATACTCATTTAGCAATCGATATCGAAATGCTTCAAATAACTAGTGTAACATATCTAAGTTAATAAACCTTCTTAAACGAACTGAAGTTAACATAAAGCCATAACGGCATAACGGCAGTGCATTTAGAAGAATTCCGTAATCTTATATTTAGGTATAAAGTCGATTTTGTTGTGTATATGCATTTAGCAATCGGTTTCGAAAATCTTCAAATCATAAGTTTAACATATTTAAGTTAATAAAGCTTCCTTAACGCAACGAAGTTAACATAAAGCCATGGCGGCATAACGGCAGTGCCGCTTATATTTAGGTATAAAGTCGATTTTGTTGTAAATACACACTTAGCAATCGATATCTAATGCTTCACATCATTAGTTTAACATATTTAAGTTAGTTAACCTTTTTTAACGTATTGAAGTTGATATAAAGCCATGCTGGCATAACGACAGTACATTTGGAAGAATTCCATAATCTTTTATTTAGGTATAAAGTTGATTTTGTTGTATATACACATTAAGCAATCGATATCGAAATGCTTAAAATGACTGGTTTAACATATTTAAGTTAACAAACCTTCTTTAACTAACTGAAGTTAACATAAAGCCATAACGGTATAACGGCAGTGCATTTGGAAGAACTCCGTAATTTTATATTTAGGTATTAAGTCGATTTTCTTGTATATACACATTTAGCAATCGATATCGAAATGCCTCAAATCATCAGTTTAACATATTTAAGTAAATTAACCCCCTTTATCTTACTGAAGTCTACAAACGCCTTAACGGCATAACGGCAGTGCATGTAGAAGAATTCCGTTATCATATATTTAGGTATATAGTCGATTTTCTTGTACATAAACATTTAGCAATCGATATCGAAATGCCTCAAATCATTAGTTCAACATATTAAAGTTAATTAACCCTCTTTATCTTACTGAAGTCTACAAACGCTTTAACGGCATAACGGCAAAGCATTTAAAAGAATTACGTAATCTTATATTTAGGTATAAAGTCGATTTTCTTGTATATACTCATTTAGCAATCGAAATAGAAATGCTTCAAATCATTAGTTTAACATATTTAAGATAATTAACCCTCTTTACCTTACTGAAGTCTACAAACGCCTTAACGGCATAACTGCATGTAAAAGAATTCCGTTATCATATATTTAGGTATAAAGTCGATTTTCTTGTACATACACATTTAGCAATCGATATCGAAATACCTCAAATCATTAGTTTAACATATTTAAGTTAATTAACCCTCTTTATCTTACTGCAGTCTACAAACTCCTTAATTGCATAACGGCAAAGCATTTAGAAGAATTACGTTATCTTATATTTAGGTATAAAGTCGATTTTCTTATACATACTCATTTAGCAATCGATATCGAAATGCCTCAAATCCTTAGTTTAACATATTTAAGTAAATTAACCCTCTTTATCTTACTGAAGTCTACAAACGCCTTAACGGCATAACTGCATGTAGAAGAATTCCGTTATCATATATTTAGGTATAAAGTCGATTTTCTTGTACATACGCATTTAGCAATCGATATCGAAATGCCTCAAATCATTAGTTTAACATATTTAAGTTAATTAACCCTCTTTATCTTACTGAAGTCTACAAACGCCTTAATTGCATAACGGCAAAGCATTTAGAAGAATTACGTAATCTTATATTTAGGTATAAAGTCGATTTGCTTTTATATATGCATTAAGCAATCGATATCGAAATGCTTCAAATAACTGGTTTAACATATTTAAGTTAATAAACCTTCTTTAACTAACTGAAGTTAACATAAAACCATAACGATATAACGGCAGTGCATTTGGAAGAGTTCCGTAATCTTATATTTAGGTATAAAGTCGATTTTCTTGTATATACAAATTTAGCAATCGATATCGAAATGCCTCAAATCATTAGTTTAACATATTTAAGTTAATTAACCTTTTTTAACATATTGAAGTTCATATAAAGCCATGGCGGCATAACGACAGTACACTTGGAAGAACTCCGTAATATTATATTTAGGTATAAAGTCGATTTTCTTGTATGCATTAAGCAATCGATTTCGAAATGCTTCCGATAACTGGTGTAACATATCTAAGTTAATAAACCTTCTTTAACGAACTGAAGTTAACATAAAACCATAACGGCAGTGCATTTAGAAGAATTCCGTAAGCGTATATACCTAAATATATGGCGGCATAACGACAGTACATTTGGAAGAATTCCGTAATCTGACATTTAGGTATAAAGTCGATTTTCTTGTATATATGCATTAAGCAATCGATATCGAAATGCTTCAAATAACTGGTTTAACATATTTAAGTTAATAAACCTTCTTTAACTAACTGAAGTTAACATAAATCCATAACGGTATAACGGCAGTGCATTTGGAAGAGTTCCGTAATTTTAGATTTAGGTATAAAGTCGATTTTCTTGTATATACGCATTTAGCAATCGATATCGAAATGCTTCAAATCATTAGTTTAACATATTTAAGTTAATTAACCCCCTTTATCTTACTGAAGTCTACAAACGCCTTAACGGCATAACGGCAGTGCATGTAGAAGAATTCCGTTATCATATATTTAGGTATAAAGTCGATTTTCTTGTATATACACATTTAGCAATCGCTATCGAAATGCCTCAAATCATTATTTTAATATATTTAAGTTAATTAACCCTCTCTATCTTACTGAAGTCTACAAACGCCTTAACGGCATAACGGCAAAGCATTCAGAAAAATTCCGTAATCTTATATTTAGGTATAAAGTCGATTTTCTTGTATATACTCATTTAGCAATCGAAATCGAAATGCTTCAAATCATTAGTTTAACATATTTAAGTTAACAAACCTACTTTAACGCACTGAAGTCTACAAACGTTTTAACGGCATAACGGCAAAGCCTTTAAAAGAATTTCGTAATCTTATATTTAGGTATAGAGTCAATTTTGTTGTATATACACATTTAGCAATCGATATCGAAATGCTTCAAATCATTAGTTTAACATACTTAAGCAAATTAACCCTCTCTATCTTGCTGAAGTCTACAAACGCCTTAACGGGATAACGGCAAAGCATTTAGAAGAATTTCGTAATCTTATATTTAGGTATAAAGTCGATTTTGTTGTATATACGCATTTAGCAATCGATATCGAAATGCTTCAAATCATTAGTTTAACATATTTAAGTTAACAAACCTTCTTAAACGAACTGAAGTTAACATAAAGCCATAACGGCATAACGGCAGTGCATTTAGAAGAATTCCGTAAACTTATATTTAGGTAGAAAGTCGATTTTCTTGTATATATGCATTTAGCAATCGATTTCGAAAATCTTCAAATCATAAGTTTAACATATTTAAGTAAATAAAGCTTCTTAAACGCACCGAAGTTAACATAAAGCCATGGCGGCATAACGGCAGTGCATTTAGAAGAATTCCGTAAACTTATATTTAGGTAGAAAGTCGATTTTCTTGTATATATGCATTTAGCAATCGATTTCGAAAATCTTCAAATCATAAGTTTAACATATTTAAGTAAATAAAGCTTCTTAAACGCACCGAAGTTAACATAAAGCCATGGCGGCATAACGGCAGTGCATTTAGAAGAATTCCGTAAGCATATATTTAGGTATAAAGTCGATTTTGTTGTATATACACATTTAGCAATCGATATCTAAATGCTTCAAATCATTAGTTTAACATATTTAAGTTAATTAACCTTTTTTAACGTATTGAAGTTGATATAAAGCCATGGTGGCACAACGACAGTACATTTGGAAGAATTCCGTAATCTTTTATTTAGGTATAAAGTCGATTTTCTTGTATATATGCATTAAGCAATCGATATCGAAATGCTTCAAATAACTGGTTTAACATATTTAAGTTAACAAACCTCCTTAAACGAACTGAAGTTAACATAAAGCCATAACGACATAACGGCAGTGCATTTAGAAGAATTCCGTAATCGATTTCGAAATGCTTCAAATAACTAGTGTAACTTATCTAAGTTAATAAACCTTTTTAAAC
Source organism: Bactrocera correcta (assembly GCA_027475135.1). Taxonomy (NCBI): domain Eukaryota; kingdom Metazoa; phylum Arthropoda; class Insecta; order Diptera; family Tephritidae; genus Bactrocera; species Bactrocera correcta. Next base: position 6,760 of record JAPZAG010001673.1, on the reverse strand, counting down.
GAACTGAAGTTAACATAAAGCCATAACGGCATAACGGCAGTGCATTTGGAAGAATTCCTTAATCTTATATTTAGGTATAAAGTCGATTTTGTTGTATATATGCATTTAGCAATCGATTTCGAAAATCTTCAAATCATAAGTTTAACATATTTAAGTAAATAAAGCTTCTTAAACGCATCGAAGTTAACATAAAGCCATGGCGGCATAACGGCAGTGCATTTAGAGGAATTCCGTAAGCTTATATTTAGGTATAAAGTCGCTATTGTTGTATGTACGCATTTAGCAATCGATATCGAAATGCTTCAAATCATTAGTTTAACATATTTAAGTTAATTAACCCCCTTTATTTTACTGAAGTCTACAAACGCCTTAACGGCATAACGGCAGTGCATGTAGAAGAATTCCGTTATCATATATTTAGGTATAAAGTCGATTTTCTTGTATATGCACATTTAGCAATCGCTATCGAAATGCCTCAAATCATTATTTTAATATATTTAAGTTAATTAACCCTCTCTATCTTACTGAAGTCTACAAAGCCTTAACGGCATAACGGCAAAGCATTTAAAAAGAATTCCGTAATCTTATATTTAGGTATAAAGTCGATTTTCTTGTATATACTCATTTAGCAATCAAATATCGAAATGCTTCAAATCATTAGTTTAACATATTTAAGTTAACAAACCTACTTTAACTACTGAAGTCTACAAACGTCCTTAACGGCATAACGGCAAAGCCTCTAAAAGAATTTCGTAATCTTATATTTAGGTATAAAGTCGATTTTGTTGTATATACACATTTAGCAATCGATATCGAAATGCTTCAAATCATTAGTTTAACATATTTAAGTTAATTAACCCTCTTTATCTTGCTGAAGTCTACAAACGCCTTAACGGGATAACGGCAAAGCATTTAGAAGAATTTCGTAATCTTATATTTAGGTATAAAGTCGATTTTGTTGTATATACGCATTTAGCAATCGATATCGAAATGCTTCAAATCATTAGTTTAACATATTTAAGTTAATAAACCTTCTTAAACTAACTGAAGTTAACATAAAGCCATAACGGCATAACGGCAGTGCATTTAGAAGAATTCCGAAAATCTTATATTTAGGTATAAAGTCGATTTTCTTGTATATATCATTTAGCAATCGATTTCAAAAATCTTCAAATCATTAGTTTAACATATTTAAGTTAATAAAGCTTCTTTAACGCACTGAAGTTAACATAAAGCCATGGCGGCATAACGGCAGTGCATTTAGAAGAATTCCGTAACTTATATTTAGGTATAAAGTCGATTTTGTTGTATATACACATTTAGCAATCGATATCTAAATGCTTCAAATCATTAGTTTAACATATTTAAGTTAATTAACCTTTTTTAACGTATTGAAGTTGATATAAAGCCATAAGGGCATAACGACAGTACATTTGGAAGAATTCCGTAATCTTTTATTTAGGTATAAAGTCGATTTTCTTGTATATATGCATTAAGCAATCGATATCGAAATGCTTCAAATAACTGGTTTAACATATTTAAGTTAACAAACCTTCTTAAACGAACTGAAGTTAACATAAAGCCATAACGGCATAACGGCAGTGCATTTAGAAGAATTCCGTAATCGTTTTTCGAAATGCTTTCAAATAAAATTTTAAATTTTTAACTTATTTAAGTTAATAAACTTTTAAACGAACTGAAGTTAACATAAAGCCATAACGGCATAACGGCAGTGCATTTGGAAGAATTCCGTAATCTTATATTTAGGTATAAAGTCGATTTTGTTGTATATATGCATTTAGCAATCGATTTCGAAAATCTTCAAATCATAAGTTTAACATATTTAAGTAAATAAAGCTTCTTAAACGCACCGAAGTTAACATAAAGCCATGGCGGCATAACGGCAGTGCATTTAGAAGAATTCCGTAAGCTTATATTTAGGTATAAAGTCGATTTTGTTGTATATACACATTTAGCAATCGATATCTAAATGCTTCAAATCTTTAGTTTAACATATTTAAGTTAATTAACCTTTTTTAACGTATTGAAGTTGATATAAAGCCGTGGTGGCACAACGACAGTACATTTGGAAGAATTCCGTAATCTTTTATTTAGGTATAAAGTCGATTTTCTTGTATATACGCATTAAGCAATCGATATCGAAATGCTTCAAATAACTGGTTTAACATATTTAAGTTAACAAACCTCCTTAAACGAACTGAAGTTAACATAAAGCCATAACGGCATAACGGCAGTGCATTTAGAAGAATTCCGTAATCGATTTCGAAATGCTTCAAATAACTAGTGTAACTTATCTAAGTTAATAAACCTTTTTAAATGAACTGAAGTTAACATAAAGCCATAACGGCATAACGGCAGTGCATTTGGAAGAATTCCGTAATCTTATATTTAGGTATAAAGTCGATTTTGTTGTATATATGCATTTAGCAATCGATTTCGAAAATCTTCAAATCATAAGTTTAACATATTTAAGTAAATAAAGCTTCTTAAACGCACCGAAGTTAACATAAAGCCATGGCGGCATAACGGCAGTGCATTTAGAAGAATTCCGTAAGCTTATATTTAGGTATAAAGTCGATTTTGTTGTATGTACGCATTTAGCAATCGATATCGAAATGCTTCAAATCATTAGTTTAACATATTTAAGTTAATTAACCCCCTTTATTTACTGAAGTCTACAAACGCCTTAACGGCATAACGGCAGTGCATTAGAAGAATTCCGTTATCATATATTTAGGTATAAAGTCGATTTTCTTGTATATACCATTTAGCAATCGATATGAAATGCCTCAAATCTTATTTAAATATTTAAGTTAATTAACCCTCTTTATCTTATGAAGTCTACAAAGCTTAAGGCATAACGGAACATTAGAAAAATTCCGTAATCTATATTTAGGTATAAAGTCGATTTTCTTGTATATACTGCATTTAGCAATCGAATATCGAAATGCTTCAAATCTTTATTTTAACATATTTAAGTTAATAAACCTCTTTACACTGAAGTCTACAAACGCCTTAACGGCATAACGGAAAAGCATTTAGAAGAATTCCGTAATCTTATATTTAGGTATAAAGTCGATTTTGTTGTATAAAACATTTAGCAATCGATATCGAAATGCTTCAAATCTTTAGTTTAACATATTTAAAAAAATTTAAACCTTCTTTACTCTGAATTTAAACAAAGCCTTAACGGATAACGGCAGGCATTTAGAAGAATTCCGTAATCTTATATTTAGGTATAAAGTCGATTTTTTGTATATACGCATTTAGCAATCGATATCGAAATGCTTCAAATCATTAGTTTAACATATTTAATTTAAATTTAAACCTTTTTTAAACTTACTGAAGTTACAAAAGCCTAACGGCATAACGGCAGTCATTTAGAAGAATTCCGTAATCTTATATTTAGGTATAAAGTCGATTTTCTTGTATATGAAATTTAGCAATCGATTTCGAAATCCCTTCAAATCTTTAGTTTAACATATTTAATTTAAATTTAACCTCTTTACACTGAAGTCTAACAAAGCCTTAACGGCATAACGGCATGCTTTAGAAGAATTCCGTAATCTTATATTTAGGTATAAAGTCGATTTTCTTGTATATACCATTTAGCAATCGATATCGAAATGCTTCAAATCATTAGTTTAACATATTTAAGTTAATAAACCTCTTTAACTACTGAAGTTACAAACCTTTAACGGCATAACGGCAAGCATTTGAAGAATTCCGTAATCTTATATTTAGGTATAAAGTCGATTTTCTTGTATATACCATTTAGCAATCGATATCGAAATGCTTCAAATAATGTTTAACATATTTAATTTAAAATAACCCCAAAAACGACTGAATTTAAACAAAAGCCTTAACGGCATAACGGCAGTGCATTTAGAAGAATTCCGTATCTATATTAGGTATAAAGTCGATTTTTTGTTATACATTTAGCAATCGTTCGAAATCTCAAATCTTTAGTTTAACATATTTAAGTTAATAAACCTTCTTAACGAACTGAAGTTAACATAAAGCCATAACGGCATAACGGCAGGCATTGAAAATTCCGTAACTTATATTTAGGTATAAAGTCGATTTTTTGTATATATCATTTAGCAATCGATTCGAAATCTTCAAATCTTTAAGTTTAACATATTTAATTTAATAAACCTTTTTTAAACGCACGAAGTTAACATAAAGCCATGCGGCATAACGGCAGTGCATTTAGAAGAATTCCGTAACTTATATTTAGGTATAAAGTCGATTTTGTTGTATATACACATTTAGCAATCGATATCAAATGCTTCAAATCATTAGTTTAACATATTTAAGTTAATTAACCTTTTTAACTATTGAAGTTAATAAAGCCATGGGAAAGGGCAGTACATTTGGAAGAATTCCGTAATCTTTATTTAGGTATAAAGTCGATTTTCTTGTATATAGCTTTTAAGCAATCGATATCGAAATGCTTCAAATAATGGTTTAACATATTTAAGTTAACAAACCTCCTTAAACGAACTGAAGTTAACATAAAGCCATAAGGGCATAACGGCAGTGCATTTAGAAGAATTCCGTAATCGTTTTTCGAAATGCTTTCAAATAAAACAAAATGTAACTTATTAAGTTAATAAACTTTTTAAACGAACTGAAGTTAACATAAAGCCATAACGGCATAACGGCAGTGCATTTGAAGAATTCCGTAATCTTATATTTAGGTATAAAGTCGATTTTTTGTATATATGCATTTAGCAATCGATTTCGAAAATCTTCAAATCATAAGTTTAACATATTTAAGTAAATAAAGCTTCTTAAACGCACCGAAGTTAACATAAAGCCATGGCGGCATAACGGCAGTGCATTTAGAAGAATTCCGTAAGCTTATATTTAGGTATAAAGTCGATTTTGTTGTATATACACATTTAGCAATCGATATCTAAATGCTTCAAATCATTAGTTTAACATATTTAAGTTAATTAACCTTTTTTAACGTATTGAAGTTGATATAAAGCCTGGTGGCACAACGACAGTACATTTGGAAGAATTCCGTAATCTTTTATTTAGGTATAAAGTCGATTTTCTTGTATATACGCATTAAGCAATCGATATCGAAATGCTTCAAATAACTGGTTTAACATATTTAAGTTAACAAACCTCCTTAAACGAACTGAAGTTAACATAAAGCCATAACGGCATAACGGAAAGTGCATTTAGAAGAATTCCGTAATCGATTTCGAAATGCTTCAAATAACTAGTGTAACTTATCTAAGTTAATAAACCTTTTTAAATGAACTGAAGTTAACATAAAGCCATAACGGCATAACGGCAGTGCATTTGGAAGAATTCCGTAATCTTATATTTAGGTATAAAGTCGATTTTGTTGTATATATGCATTTAGCAATCGATTTCGAAAATCTTCAAATCATAAGTTTAACATATTTAAGTAAATAAAGCTTCTTAAACGACCGAAGTTAACATAAAGCCATGGCGGCATAACGGCAGTGCATTTAGAAGAATTCCGTAAGCTTATATTTAGGTATAAAGTCGATTTTGTTGTATGTACGCATTTAGCAATCGATATCGAAATGCTTCAAATCATTAGTTTAACATATTTAAGTTAATTAACCCCCTTTATTTTACTGAAGTCTACAAACGCCTTAACGGCATAACGGCAGTGCATGTAGAAGAATTCCGTTATCATATATTTAGGTATAAAGTCGATTTTCTTGTATATACACATTTAGCAATCGCTATCGAAATGCCTCAAATCATTATTTTAATATATTTAAGTTAATTAACCCTCTCTATCTTACTGAAGTCTACAAACGCCTTAACGGCATAACGGCAAAGCATTCAGAAAAATTCCGTAATCTTATATTTAGGTATAAAGTCGATTTTCTTGTATATACTCATTTAGCAATCGAAATCGAAATGCTTCAAATCATTAGTTTAACATATTTAAGTTAACAAACCTACTTTAACGCACTGAAGTCTACAAACGTTTTAACGGCATAACGGCAAAGCCTCTAAAAGAATTTCGTAATCTTATATTTAGGTATAAAGTCAATTTTGTTGTATATACACATTTAGGAATCGATATCGAAATGCTTCAAATCATTAGTTTAACATACTTAAGCAAATTAACCCTCTCTATCTTGCTGAAGTCTACAAACGCCTTAACGGGATAACGGCAAAGCATTTAGAAGAATTTCGTAATCTTATATTTAGGTATAAAGTCGATTTTGTTGTATATACGCATTTAGCAATCGATATCGAAATGCTTCAAATCATTAGTTTAACATATTTAAGTTAACAAACCTTCTTAAACGAACTGAAGTTAACATAAAGCCATAACGGCATAACGGCAGTGCATTTAGAAGAATTCCGTAAACTTATATTTAGGTAGAAAGTCGATTTTCTTGTATATATGCATTTAGCAATCGATTTCGAAAATCTTCAAATCATAAGTTTAACATATTTAAGTAAATAAAGCTTCTTAAACGCACCGAAGTTAACATAAAGCCATGGCGGCATAACGGTAGTGCATTTAGAAGAATTCCGTAAGCTTATATTTAGGTATAAAGTCGATTTTGTTGTATATACACATTTAGCAATCGATATCTAAATGCTTCAAATCATTAGTTTAACATATTTAAGTTAATTAACCTTTTTTAACGTATTGAAGTTGATATAAAGCCATGGTGGCACAACGACAGTACATTTGGAAGAATTCCGTAATCTTTTATTTAGGTAT
>JAPZAG010001672.1:0-12509 GCA_027475135.1 Bactrocera correcta | reverse complement strand
AAACGGCCCGGAGAAGTCCTTTCCGATCCGCACGGAGCTTCTGTTGGTGCTTTTCATGGGTCTTTTTCATGATTTGGTCCATGGTGAATATCTTGTCAGTTGTAGATTTGCCAGGTCTAACGTCACACTGATAATGTCTAAACAATACGCTTGTTAGAACCTTTTACGCGATGTTGAGGAGACTTATCCCAGTATAGTTTACAAAGAAGGTGATGCATGCCAGCATCAGTCACTCGATCCCTCTTCGGGTTCTTCAAGAGTAAGCTCTTGCCGCGTTTAAAATTTTTTGAGCATTACCCTCGTGGGCCAGCTCTTCGTACTCACGCATTTCGGCCTCTTTTTTTTTCTGTCTGCAAATTCGTCTCGCTTCCCTTTTCAACTCTCGGTACCTATCGCATCTCGCGCGTGTTGTGGTCGATCGTAACGTTGCGGGGCAGTCTGGTTTCTCCCCGCTGCGACAAGGCACTCCTCGTCGTACTAGCTGTTCTTTTGCATTTTCCGAAAACCTATGGTTTCGGTTGCAGCTGTACGTAAGGAGATTGAAATGTCGACGTTTTTGCTGCACAGAGGCGGGCACGAAGCTTGGCTACAATAAAATAATGGTTCGAGACGATGTAAGCACCTCGGAGCGTACGCTTGTCTAAAACACTGGAGATGTGTCTTCCGTCTATCACAAGAAGATCGATCTGGATGGTGGATTTTCGATCCGAGACATTCAGGTAGCTTTGTGAATTTTTCTATGCTGCGATTTAGTACTACAGATAACTTTATTTCAGACCCCGGCAAAGTCGATGAGCCTCAACCCAATGGGGGGATGTTTCCTCATGGAGGCTGAATTTACCGACTTTTTTGCCAAAAATACCTTCCTTGCCCACCCTATCGTTAAAGTTAAATTGAAGGCATTTTTGGTCGCATCGTCCTTCTCTTCCGTCGAGGGCGTGGGAGCAAATCAGCGATATGTTGAAGAACTTCGCTTTGGTGCGGATTATGGCTAGACGTTCATCCACCGGAGTGAATGACAGTACTCGTTGACTTAGTTTCTATCCCATCAAAATCCCGCACCGAACTACTTTATATGGCCACTGTAGTAAATGCTATAAGGACCTACCCGCCTCAGGCTTTGCCCCATCCACCGCATTTCTTGGAAGGCGGTGATGTCAGCCTTCATTCTAACCAGGACATCAAGCTGCTAGGCAGCGGCACCTTCCCAATTAATGGACCGGACATTCCAAGTGCATGCCTCCAATCTTAATCTTTACTTCGTTTGTCTTAGTCTTCATCCGAGGCTGTAGAAAACTTTTCATTGGGGGCGCTTTTACGTGGCGGGTACCAAACGCAGCGCACAATCCTGTGGAGGGGATGTTTCTTCTCACTTTAGCTCGTTTCAAAAGGACGTTCTTTAGCTACCCAGAGGATACTTGGTCAAATAAACGCGTTTCTAAGCTTTATATGCAACTTATGTTTATGTTCCTTGTTCCCAATTATATTGAATTAAATATTGTGAGTTGTCAGAATTTTCATATTTACTGAAAACTCCGCTGGCACTAAATAATGTTGCTTTAATGTGAAATTTAGAAAAGGTAAAACATATAAACATTATTTAGAGAAAATGGAACAAAGTTTCATTTCAAACAGCCTTTATTTTCGACCACAAGTTAACATGAAAACCAATTACTTTTAACCCAAGTGTCTCATAATCTCAATCAAATGACCACAAACACATCACCAACTTGAACCATCAATCAATCATTTCATTGATTAGCAATGGTAAGCCTCAACAACTTTGATGCACCTACATAATGTAACACTCAACTACAAAATGTTCGTAGATGATTGATAGACGTGCACATACCATACATACATTTTACATATAGTTTGTGCAAACTTTTATACAGTGAGCTACTTCCATTGCTTAGATATAATAAAGGTTATGATACATATGTAACAATACGACACTTACTTGACTTTTAACCCAATATTTCAGTCTAAAGCTTCTCTACAAGCATATTCATTAAATTCACCATCTAAACTATTGCCAGTTGTAAAGTCTGCATCTTCAATAATCGCAACAAACCAATGTGAAATGTTATTAGCATAAAATACGTTTGGAGTTTGTACATACATACATATGTAAAGTTCAAGGAGGATAACGCAAATCCGTTACTTGGATTCGTTTTCATATCAGCTGTTACTTGCTAATGTATTCTGCCAATTGTTTTTATTTTTATATAATTTGATGAATTTATGTTTTATCTTACTTTAACAAGTTATGCTAACTTGGATTGGACAAATGTCGCTAAAACTTCACCTCGCAAATTGGCCTTTTTATGTTTTTATTTTATTTTATGTAACAATGCGGGAGGATGGAGTCATGTGTAGAAGTTCACGCAAGTGCGGAAAGTTTTCTGATCGCCATTCACTTGGGAGTGGCCAGAAACGATTCTTTTACATATGACTCAAGCAGCTCACGACTTCCGGTCTTTGACCAAGTATCCTCTGTTTAGCCTAAGAACATCCGTTTGAAGGCGAGCTAAAGTGAGAAGGCGAAACATCCCTGCATAGGGTTGTGCGCTGGGTTTGGGACCCGCCACGTAAAAAAACACCCCCAATGAAAAAGCATAAACAGCCTCGGATGAGAGCCCCCCTTTTGATGACGACCATGGCAAACGAAATAAGGACTATGATTTGAGGCCATGCACCTGAAATGTCCGGTCCCTTAATTGGGAGGGTGCCGCTGCCCAGCTGGGAGATGTCCTCGTAAAGATAAAGGCTGACATCCAAGAAATGCGATGGACGGGACAAGGACAGAGACGAGTAGGTCCTTGTGACATTTACTACAGTGGCCATATAAAGGAGCGCAAGTTTGGTGTTGGATTTGTGGTGGGAGAGAGACTCCGTCGCCGAGTACTATCATTCACTCCGGAGAATGAACGTCTAGCCACAATCCGCATCAAAGCGAGGTTCTTCAACATATCGCTGATTTGCGCCCACGCCCCGACGGAAGAGAAGGACGATGTGACCAAAGATGCCTTTAATGAGTGCTTGGAGCGCACTTATGAGAGATGCCCCCGCCACGATGTCAAAATCGTGCTTGGCGACTTTAACGCCAGGGTGAGCAAAGAAGGTATCTTTGGCACTACGGTCGGTAAATTCAGCCTCCACGCGGAAACATCCCCAAATTGGCTGAGGCTGATCGACTTCGCCGGGGCCCGAAATATGGTTATCTGTAGTACTAGATTCCAGCATAAGAAGATACATCAAGCTACCTGGCTGTCTCCGGATCGAAAAACCACCAACCAGATCGATCATGTTGTGATAGACGGAAGACATGTCTCCAGTGTTTTAGATGTGCGTGCGCTCCGAGGTCCTAACATCGACTCGGACCACTATATTGTTGCAGCCAAAATTCGCACCCGCCTCTGTGCAGCAAAAAACGCACGCCAGCAAACACAAGGAAGGTTCGACGTCGAGAAGCTGCAATCACAACAGACAGCCGAACGTTTTTCTACTCGGCTTGCACTCCTGCTCTCTGAGAGCACTCGGCAACAACTCGGTATAAGGGAACTGTGGGACGGCATTTCAAACTCCTTACGTACAGCTGCAACCGAAACCATTGGTTTTCGGAAAGTGCAAAAGAACAGCTGGTACGACGAGGAGTGCCGTGTCGCAGCGGAGAGAAAACAGGCTGCCTACCTCGCAACGTTACGATCGACCACAACACGTGCGGGATGGGATAGATACCGAGAGTTGAAGAGGGAAGCGAGACGCATTTGTAGACAGAAAACGAAAGAGGCCGAAATGCGTGAGTACGAAGAGCTTGATAAGCTGGCCGACAAGGGTAATGTTCGAAAATTCTACGAAAAGATGCGGCGGCTTACAGGAGGTTTCAAGACCGGAGCATACTCTTGTAGAACCCCCCAAGGTGATCTAGCTACCGATGCCCAGAGCATACCTTAATTATGGAGGGAATACTTCTTTAGCCTGCTGAATGGCAGTGAACGCACAAGAAGAGGAGAAAGCGAACCCGATACCCCAATCGATGACGATGCAGCAGACGTTCCATTGCCCGACCATGAAGAAGTTCGAATAGCAATTGCCCGCCTGAAAAACAACAAAGCGGCAGGGGCTGATGGATTGCCGGCCGAGCTATTCAAACACGGCGGCGAAGAGCTGATAAGGTGCATGCATCAGCTTCTTTGTAAAATATGGTCGGACGAAAGTATGCTCAACGATTGGATTTTAAGTGTGCTATGCCCAATCCATAAAAAAGGAGACCCCACAATCTGCGCCAACTACCGTGGGATTAGCCTCCTCAACATCGCATATAAGGTTCTGTCGAGCATATTGTGTGAAAGATTAAAGCCCACCGTCAACAAACTGATTGGACCTTATCAGTGTGGCTTTAGACCTGGTAAATCAACAACCGACCAGATATTCACGATGCGTCAAATCTTGGAAAAGACCCGTGAAAGGAGAATCGACACACACCACCTCTTCGTCGATTTCAAAGCTGCTTTCGACAGCACGAAAAGGAGCTGCCTTTATGCCGCGATGTCTGAATTTGGTATCCCCGCAAAACTAATACGGCTGTGCAAGCTGACGTTGAGCAACACGAAAAGCTCCGTCAGAATCGGGAAGGACCTCTACGAGCCGTTCGATACCAAACGAGGTTTCAGACAAGGCGATTCCTTATCGCCCGACTTTTTCAACCTGCTTCTGGAGAAAATAGTCTGAGCTGCAGAACTCAGCATAGAAGGTACCATCTTCTATAAGAGTGTACAACTGCTGGCGTATGCCGATGATATTGATATCATCGGCCTCAACACCCGCGCCGTTAGTTCTGCTTTCTCCAGACTGAACAAGGAAGCAACTCAAATGGGTCTGGCAGTGAACGAGGGCAAGACGAAATATCTCCTGTCATCAAACAAACATTCGTCGCACTCGCGACTTTGGTCTCACGTCACTGTTGACAGTCGTAACTTTGAAGTTGTAGATAATTTCGTCTATTTAGGAACCAGCATTAACACCACCAACAATGTTAGCCTGGAAATCCAACGCAGGATTACTCTTGCCAACAGGTGCTACTTCGGACTGAGTAGGCAATTGAAAAGTAAAGTCCTCTCTCGACGAACAAAAACCAAACTCTATAAGGCGCTCATTATTCCCGTCCTGCTATATGGTGCAGAGGCTTGGACGATGACAACAACCGATGAGTCGACGTTGCGAGTTTTCGAGAGAAAAGTTCTGCGAAAGATTTATGGTCCTTTGCGCGTTGGCCACGGCGAATATCGCATTCGATGGAACGATGAGCTGTACGAGATATACGACGACATTGACATAGTTCAGCGAATTAAAAGACAGCGGCTACGCTGGCTAGGTCATGTTGTCCGGATGGATGAAAACACTCCAGCTCTGAAAGTATTCGACGCAGTACCCGCCGCGGGAAGCAGAGGAAGAGGAAGACCTCCACTCCGTTGGAAGGACCAAGTGGAGAAGGACCTGGCTTCGCTTGGAATATCCAATTGGCGCCACGTAGCGAAGAGAAGAAACGACTGGCGCGCTGTTGTTGACTCGGCTATAATCGCATAAGCGGTGTCTACGCCAGTAAAGAAGAAGAAGACGTGCTGTAATGTTACATATCCTATATGCAAATTCTATATACAAATTAATATCTATATTCAACTAAGCTAGATTTAGGAATAAACTTCGACAAATTAAGTGGGCGGTGACTTGAAAAAGTTTCTCCTTTAAGCTTAGTATCCAGCTCTCAAGAATTGTAAAAACTTATGCAAAGAAAAGCTTAAGAAATGGTCAAGAAAAGTTACCGAAGCTAGTATGCAGCTCTAAAGAAATCTTGTACTAATTTTTAAAACATTTTTCAATAAAGTGCGAATATGGCAAACCTGGTTTTGCAAAGAAACATGGAATCAACAGTTATTTCTTGAAGGAAATTCAACAAAATCGTTAAATTCATCCTAAATTAGTAAAATCATTATTATGAAGTATATTTCATTTTGAAATGATGTATAAAACTTACCAATCATCAACAACATTCCTTAAATCGCAATGAAAATATAATATATATGCTACTGCACACATACATATTAGGCACAAAGTTGATTTCCTTTGTTTATTCTCTTATGCTTTTCTAATAATGATCATTCACAATATGTAACCAGCTGTCAAAATTACTTGAAGAAATAATGTATTTTTTTTTTTTGTGCAATTACTTAGGAGCTGGATACGGACCTTTACCACAAAATAGTATTCCGCATCCAAAATATATTTGAATTTCTGATTTTATGCTAGTAATATGTGGTGTCCCACATTAAGTGTTATAATAGTCTCATTCAAATTCCTCAGGCTCACAAACCAAAAATTAAATACATATTAAAGACTCTAACGTTTGCATTCATATGCTTTGTGAAAATTTTAGAAAAAACGCCTTCGCCAAGATTGTGGAAACAGCCATAACACAAAATGTTTAGGCGAATTCTTCAGAAAAAATTATTGTCATTGCTTTATTGATATGCTGACATAATGTAAAGGTTTTCATCTTCTGGTTATTAAAACTTTTAAATTCCTTTCAAATTATATTCGGTAATTATTAGTATATCGACAAGATTGAAAAATATTATTAACAATTGCCCAATATTAGTGTTGCGCAATAAAGAATTAATGTTGCACAGTCTTTGGAACCTTTTTACATTAAAATGATAATTAATTTTAAAAATAGCTTGGTTTGCAACGAAATCATTCTTCAAAAGCTATGTCATTAGTAATAAGATTATGATACTCTGAATACTTTCTTGCTGATAAATTTCATAAATTTTAGACGAATGCGTGACGTAAATGTAGGTGTCGTCTATTTTCAGAAATTGAGCCTCTCATATTATATTTCACCCTTTACCTCGTTTGCAGAATTTTGTGACAAAGAAGTCTAAATTACTAAAAAGCCATAAGGAAGGATAACTTTTCTACTCTCCTAATATATTTGTGCAAACAAACAATGAAAGTATAGAATAAATATGAAAATTTATGATAGAGAGAGTTCTATTCTCTAAATTACGCTCAAATGCTAAGTTCATATGACGTCATGTAGCTATCTTAGGAAAGAAGAAAAGTTGGTGACTTTGACAATAGGCAATTTGAATAGCTGGTTTAACTTTCTCTAGCTTTGGGAAAATTATTTATGCGGGAATAACTTTAAGTTTTATAGCATTCTTTAGGGTAAAAATTTCAAAAGTCGTTTAGTGTGCAAATGTTTCTACTATTTGTAGTACACCTTTATTTTAGAAAGCTTATCACATAAATATTTCCCAACCATTTAAAGTTACTATATTATCATAAAGCTATCGTGATATTTCGGTCAAGCTTTAATATTTTAATATATTTTTAATAATTTTCCTAATATTTAGCAATAACTTCCAAATATATATTCAATATTTGTGAATACTGTCGAAATCGTAGCTACATGCAGTGTGCTTAAAATGAAGCTCAAAGTTGTATATATGTATGACACAATAACGAAAATGGTGCCAATGACCTCCACCACATGTTAAACCCATATAAATCACCTCAACTCGCCACCTTGCTCTTTGTTTACACGACAGGTGAATGTATATTAAAGCGGCATTTAAAAAAGCGATAAATATTCGAAGTGATCTGTTACGACAGCCTCAGGAGTTGAGCTAACAAACTTTTGTAAATGGTTAGAAGTTAGATTGTGAGATTGTTTAATATTTTTACTTTTTCAAACATACTGTTGGTTTATGCCAATAATTTTGACATACTAATAATTCTGCTAAATGTGTTTAAGTTATAGTAGGCGGCTACAGTGCCAAGGAAAAGTAATAAGTGCTATTAATCTTAATATTTTAATGTCACGATACACTAAATATGATGAGTTTTACTATACTGTATACTAAATTGACGCAGGTAGTTTAATCATCACAAAAGAGTTTGATGTTTTTCCAACTCAGTGGTTCTGGTATTACATAGTATTGGACGTAGAGAATAGTATGCTGTACTTTTCACGTTTTTGATTTTTGTCGTGAGCTTCAAATGTAAAAAATAATATTCTTATTTGATTTATATATTATACTTACAGTTTATGTTAATTTCTGACTTCAAATATTATTTTTGAGCCTAAACACCTATGATTTTAGATTTTTTAAAGTTCAATAAGCTCTAAATTATTGTTTCGGTAACTAGGAACTTGATCTATGTCCATGTCCGCAATAAACCGCAACATATAAAATACCTATCTTTGTCTTACGAGGTTTGACAATTAAGTAATGAGACTGATTTCATTGCCGCGCTTGTAGTAAACCTGTGACCTTGAAATTCCCTTTCCCTTTTTTCGG
Source organism: Bactrocera correcta (assembly GCA_027475135.1). Classification (NCBI taxonomy): domain Eukaryota; kingdom Metazoa; phylum Arthropoda; class Insecta; order Diptera; family Tephritidae; genus Bactrocera; species Bactrocera correcta. The sequence goes on along the minus strand of JAPZAG010001672.1, from coordinate 4,143 downwards.
CATTCCTCCCCTCTCTATCGATATATGTACCATCGCTCTAGCTTGTTTAGTTCGCCTGATGTGTCAAGATGAGTAGACGTGTGTTTGTAGTATTCGTCACGAAAATGGAAAAACGAAGTCAAGAGCAACGCGTCGGGATAAAATTTTGGGCCAGATTGGGCGAAACAGCTTCGGAAACGTACGCTAAAATTGTAAGAGTGTATGGTGATGGTCCAATACGACCAGAAAGCCGAACGCCAAAGCTCACAATGGTTGTCTCGGCGCGCTCCCCGCCCGAAAAAAGCTCGCATGAGCAAGTCGAAGGTGAACGATGATTGCCTTTTTTGATAGCCGTGGAATCGTCCACAAAGAACTCGTTCCACCGAAAAAAACTGTGAATCAAGTCTACTATTGCCAAGTACTCGAAAGATTGCGAAAACAAATCAGTATCATTACTTAATTTTCATACCTCATAAGTTCTGGTCAAACCAAGAATGGCACTACGTAAAAAATTAGAGCGCAAATGTTTTTGTTGAGTAGAGAAGGCCTGAGCGGCTGTGTGACGTAGAAAGAGAGTCAAGAAGTCAAACTATATTTTGATTAAAATCCTTTGAGATGTATTAGCTATCACATTTAACTTGCTCTGGGATTTAATCTTTAACAGTAGTTCTGCACAGCTACGCGAGAGATTTTTTTAATGTCTTCCATCTCATACCAGAAAAACATACTATCCCGATGAACTAACTCGCAGATTAAATTTAATGTACCCGACGTGATTCTAAAGCGAGTTATCACACTTTCAGTAGGTTTAAATGTGACGATTGTATTGGAGTGGGTGTGGTTATTATACAATTTCAATTGTATCACCTAATGCAGTTTATTTTGTTACTTTTGAAATATTTTGTGCACTGAACCATTAATCCTCACCATTCACTTAAAAAATAAATAGTTTTACAACAGACTGCTCCGGACTAACAGTTTCCATACCAAGTGTATGGTAATGTATCGACTACCTATTAAGCTGAACAGTGTACAATAATTTTGTAAACGTAACGGTTGTTTGAAACACCTAGTAGTAATTACGATAAATAAAGATTTATGTACGCGTATGTTTATTAAAGTGACATCGCTTCCTCTTGAATAGTTCCAAGAGGTTCCGACGTTTTCGAGCCAAATTTTGTTCATCAATGAGACCCATTTATGGCTCAATGGGTATGTAAACTAGCAAAATTGCCAAGAGCTGTCATTTCAACTAGACGAAACAACGGTTTGGTGGGGTTTATGGGACTGTGGAATGTAACCGTCAATTGCGAAAGTTATCGCGCTATGATAACCGACTAATTGATATCCGAAATTGAAGCTCGTGAACTCGGCGACATTTGGTTTTAACAAGACGGTGCCACTTTCCTCATCGCATCAGTCAATGGATTTATTGAGAGAACACTTCGTTGAGCAGATAATTTCACGTTTTGTGCCGGTTGATTGGCCATCAAAATCGTGTGATATCACACCGTAAGACTTTTTCCTGTAGGAATATGTAAAGTCTAAATTCTATGCGGACATTTGCACTTCGATTCAAATCCTTGGAGCAAAAAATCACGTATATCATTTGCCAGTAAACAGTCGAAATGTTCGAACGAGTCATTTTACACAACGGATGAACCATCTGAGACGTAGCCGCGGCCAATATTTGAAAGAGAAAACCTTCAAAAAAAAGCCAAGTGATCATCCCCCATTAAATTTGAAGAAATGTGAGCCATGCCGGATACGTGAAAAATGGTATTGAATACAGAGAAAATGAGCGAACAAACCAACGGAATTTTTCAGGGACCATTGAGAAAAAAAGAGAGGGAAGAAACAAACAATTAATTAGCACATGTATACACTTGTCACATAAAAATACAGATTTATATACCATATACTCATCCTCAATAAGTTCATTGAGAAAAAGCTGACGATAGGGTTGGTCCGAACTTTGGCCTTACTATACTTCAAATATTTTAACTTCCGTCCGAGTTGGTGATTTACGAAATAAATAAAGGAATAAAGGAAAGGAATAAAATAAAGAATAGGCGATAGTGTATACTCATCCACACACATTTTTCACTTTTTATTAGAAAATTTAAGTGTGATTTAGAATATTTGCGAGTGAAGCAAATGTTGCTTATAATGAGGGAAAAATTAAGTCGCAGCAGAGGTCTGAAAAAAAATTAAGAAATCGAATATATATGTTTGCATATAAAAACTTGAAGTATAAACCATGTGTCTGAAATTCTAGAATATTTGTATGTTTAAGAGTACTTTGTTACATGGAAGGATTTTTCGCATTCATAACTAATTGCCATTTTGCTGGCAGAGCGCTCACTGAAATGGAAAACTCATACCTTTGCACTGCCAATTATATCATTTAAGTTTCCTCTCGCCTTTAGTTTTTATGGAAAATGTTTGTCAGCAGAAGTGAATTAAGTTACAATTTTAAGGCAGATATTAGAATGAAATGTTCATTATAAGGAATTAAATCAGAATTACCTTAGGGTTCTGTATAGTTATGTAATTTTCTTTATTTATGTATTTTTTTTTTATTTGATAACAGCTCGCTTTTTCCGACTTCTCATCATAAATTTTCTTATAGTTAAGCGCGTGTAAGAATATGCACCGATTTTCTCTTATTTTTCGATGTATGGTATATCCATATTTTTATTGTGCTGTTTGAAATTGGATAGGCGTGCTATTCAGCTGCGGTCGTTCAGCCACCCTCACCGTCAATGACAGTGGTTACATTCTACTCAGCGTTTGAGTAGCTTATGAAGTGCAAATATTTGTTCAATTTTTATATGATGAGCTATGAAGGCGAATAACAGAATATAAATATAGTTACTTGTGGTAAGCAATGACCTGTGTAAAGAGTAGTTTGTGGTCGTATCGTTATCGACGAACAGAAGTAAAAGGAAATCAAACAATTTGGAATAATGGTTATTTGCTCCCCAGCGCTCGTTAGTATTTTTGACTCCACAATGATGGCTAAAAATGGTCTTAATTACTCCAATTATTAGTTATAATAATTTGCTCACAAACGTCTCCGCTCAGCGTTCGAGGAGTAGTTCTACTACATTCCACAAAACATAAATTTTATTTAAACTATTACTTGTTCAAAATTTTTTGGGAACTGGACACTTTACTTTAAAATATTAGATCGCCTGCCACTAACCCCTCCCATCACTGTTCGTTTTTACATGTTGCGCCTTTAATATTACACCTAAATTTCTATTATTTTTATTCCCCATATTTTGTGCGTCTGGCATTTTGCCAATTTGCTTCTATATTCACATTAACTAATGATTTCCGTTATTGATTTTTGCCAAATGTCGGTAGGGTATCGCTAGAACTTGATCCTCTTATTTTGCATTCGATTCCAAAAACGGAAGGTGTTAACCGCATTAATAAAGAATTTATGAGGCAGTCAAATGTATGCAATTTAAATACAAACGTCCATTGTTGTGTATGAAACTTCGTTTGGATGTAATGGGATATAGTCATGCTTCTGGGTAAGAAGTTACAGTCGAAGAGCTATAATTTCTCCTTTTCCCTCCTCGCTGCGCACCCTGGAAACGTGTTGCCAATTCATTTAAAGTCTGGGGTTACGGCGAAATGTCAGAAATCTTCCGCGGAGTCACTCCGACATATTCGTTTTAAACGATTGCTGAAATCTAATTACAGTGTCTGTTCAACAGACGTGTGGCTGCGAGCGGACGTCGGTCTTGAAGCACGCGGTTGGCTGCATAAATGTGTAAAGAACTTCATACTATTCGAGTAACGTAGAAACCACTCCGAATGAAAAAACTAGAACCAGCCTCACACCTCCGAGACCCCACTTTTGATGACAACCACTGCAAAATATATTATGGACTATGAGTAAAGGGCATAGGAAGAAGGCAAGTAGGCCTTTGTGAAATTTGCTACATCGGCTTTATAAAAGCGCACGAATTTGGTGTGGGATTCGTAGTGAGAGAAGACTCAGCCGTCCAGTCTTTTTAGACAGATTTAGACAGATTTTTTTAACTATCTAAAAATGAGAGTTACTCAACTGTAAACTGAACTATATCTTTAACATATTTTTAAAATGTTTGAAGATTTCTCAAACCGAAAATTTTTATACTCTTTCAA
>JAPZAG010001671.1:0-27764 GCA_027475135.1 Bactrocera correcta | reverse complement strand
CCGTCAATCCCAGCTTGGCCATTGTTTGGGATGATTCACCGGCCTTCTACCACGACCGTTTTCGCTTGATATTGTCGTATGTGATCCATTATTCGTCGCCAGTCGCTGTCCGCTTCAAAAATGGGTCGAGTTCGTTCCGTTTTAGCAGCATATCGCAGGCGTTGTTTCGGTTCAGAAGGCTTTTTTGCGTCAAATCATGCGGCACCCAAACATCAAGCTTTTTTGTGTATCCAGCCTTCTGCAGATGGTTTAAAATGGTTTGGTAACTAACTCCCATCTTCTGAGCGATGTCAGAGATTAGTTTTTTAAAGTCTAATATTTTCAAGTCCGAGATTAAGGTTGTTAATTCCGTCATAGCTCTCGAATGCCGTACTATTTAAGATCAATTCTTTATAAGATTTCATAAGCTCGATCTTCAGAGGGATTTCATTTGGACAGCTTAGAATACCGATCTGTCCTGATACTTCTATATACTGGACCATAAGACCCTAACAAACCGACAAAGCCCTTTGAGGACATCACAAATTTATTGAGACGGTTAATCTCAGTTTCCACTATGTCTTCTGATTTGCCGAAGGTAGGAATACTGAGAAATTTAAACCTCAGTCTTGCAAAGACTAGACAATGAAAGTGGCGGGATATAGGTAATGTTAATCTGGTGGGACAATAAGTCACGCATAAACCTAGATGAAGTTCAGTTGCAAGGTTCAAGAGGAGTAGTCATGTTTTAGGATGCCAGCGATTGACATACACATACCGTGTGGACTCCAGATGCTTATAGCGTAGTTTTGTCAATTCGTGACGAGTGGACAAGAAGTGTTCCATTGTTTCCTGGTACCCTGCTCTAGACATTTCCTGCAGCCTTATCTTTCTGTCAGCACCATCCTGCGGGCGTATGTCGCCACCAGACAAATACATATGTGAACCTTGCCTCGTGAATTCCTATTGGCCAGTGCCCTCCAAAAACTCTAGGATTGTGACAAGAAGAACTTTGCTTACGATAAACATTTCATCAGAACTTCTGCGTTCTACCCTAGAGCAAAAGTATCAGTCGCTCTGGAGATGGTCGTCGTCCTGCGTTCGTTAAGTGCACGCGAGATCCAATGGTCCATGTGAGCGCAGCAAGGATACACCCTCTATCTAGCTTTCGCATTCGAGTCTGAGTACCTTGATGCTATTTCTAGTATGATCAAACACTCCTTGGCTAGCTTTGAACGCTCTTCTAGTACATACTTTGAATCTTTCATGTGAACTATTATACATATTCACTCTTCTATAAAAAATCTGATTCTAGAATCTTGTACTTTAACACTTTCTTAGTAGGCGCTTTAAAGTCGCAAATTTTGAAATATTTGCAGCAAATTTTTAGTTTTTATAATTTTTATTATAACCAAAATATTCTTCAAGTGTATTCCTTTTCATATCCGTTCAACATTCCAGTAAAAAAAATAACTGTACTTAGCAATTTCGTCACCCAACCAAAGTCTGTTGCATGAAAATGAAAAAGTGCAGCCGAGCGTGTAAAGCGAAAGTGCAAGCGAATGCAAGACACCGGCGACGGTGAGCTTACATATGTATATACATCTACCATACATATACACATGCACATTTGAGGGTAAATAGGTGTGCCTGCGCGTCTGCAAATATCAGGTTATTCACAGCAAAGCCGAGGTAAGCAACACTTCAGCAGCTTTGCCAGCGTTAAGGCACTTAATCTATGCAATTTAGTTAACGACATTTGGATGAGCGAAAATGTGGCGAACAGCGAGACGGGATGAGTCAAAAAATGTAATATATGGATACAAAATGAAATAAAAACGTGCAAAACAAATATATTTTAGCTCAAGTCTACACTACTGCTGGACACTACCATAATAAAAACAACAACTAAATTACATAAATAACGACAGTCAGCATTGGTGGCCAAGGTGGCAGCTCATGCTCGCGCTCGAAGGTGAATGCCAATGCGCATAATTTGCAAAAATTACATAACCTTCTAGCAGCTGGCGGGCCGTCAGATGTGTATGTATAAGTGTGTGTGCATTTGTCGCTTAATACATATGCAAGTGTTTAGCTGGATAATGATGTGGTGCTGATGATGATTGCAATGCTGTAAATATTGCTCTGACCACATTGCCCCAAGAAAATTGCGCTGAAATTCAGATGAAAATGTGACGACTGTGGCTGACTGTGGAATATACATAGATATGGAATGAGTGAACAAAAAAAGCTTAATTTTGGCGGCCCCAAAGCTTCAATGCCCTATACAAGTACATTTCTTATAGTTTCGGTATTGATTTTGAACGCTCAGTTTGTACGGCAGCTTTATGCTATATTGGTCCGATCTCAACAATTTTTTTTGGAAATTGTGGTATTGTCATTGGTCATATTTTGTGGCAAATTTCGTGTAGATACTTTATTAAATAAAAAAGGTTTTCATACAAGAACTTAATTTACATCGGTTAGTTTGTATGACAGCTATATGTTATATTTGTCCGATTTAAAAGATTTCTTGAAAGATTACACCATTGTTGCAGAAAATAATTTATATCAAATTTCGTAAAAATATCTCGTTAAATGAAAAAGTTTTCCATATAAGCAATTGATTCCTATCATTCAGTTTGTATGACAGCTATATGCTACAGTGATTCGATCTGAACAATTACTTCGGAGATCACATATTTTCCTTAGAAAATAATACATGCCAAATTTCCTAAAGATATCTCTTCAAATAAGAAAGTTTACAGTGCAAGCCTCCGTTCCGATTGTTCAGTTTGTATGGAAGCTATAGGCTGTAGTGGTCCGATATCGATGGTTTCAACAAATAAGTAACTACTTGAGAATAAAAGATCGTGCGCAAAATTTCATGCGGATATCTCAAAGATTGCTGGACAGTTCGCGTATATACAGACAGATATGGGAGTCCACTGAGCTCGTCACGTTCATCATTTATAGGCTAAATATACTTTAGAAGCAGGGTATACATATATGCATGCAAATGTGTGTGGTATACGTATGTATGTGTGTGCTTTCTGGCCAGCAGGACAATATGACCAATGCCAAAAATTAATGTCCGAACTCATTGACAGCATGAGCGGTGCGATAAAGCCATACAAAGGCGCGCGGCTGATGGAAATGCAAACCCACATATACACACACACATACATATATACAAAACAAAAATACACACAAATGCGTTTATACGCTATTTTTACCGTTATATATGTGTGCTGCATGTGCGTTAGCCGTTTCCTTTGCACTTTTGTCACCACGTTCAGACTCGCTGGCACTGGCAGCCACGGCAGCAGCAGCGACACATTAATCAAGCATATACCTGATGGTCGAAATGTGCCCTGCAGCAGGCAGTGTTGGCTAAACGATAACGGCCGGTCGGCTGGCTGCCTTCCGTACGTGTGACGGCGTCTGTGCGACTTTCCAGCCTTAAAGTATGCTACGGTGTGGGTGCATGCATGCGTCTGCTGCTGTTTGCCCATCTAAATTGGTGCTCATTATATTTCGGTTTTACACTCAGACGTCGGCATGCTAGCTGTAAACGCCAACAGCCGCCATCCCCCTCCAAATGGTGCGTATTAATTTACACATATGCTTGAGCATACGCACACATACATAAAGATGTAAAGTGTGTTCGACGCTCCAATATGCGGCTGAAACGCCTTGTTTGTGTACAAAAGCCTCATTGTTTAACTTTCGTTCGCCCAACCGCCGATCTTTTGTGTACTGTTATTTCAGTTTTCGGCTGTTGCAGCCAAACTGCCAAACTGCGGAGTGCGTGTGTTTACCTATGCATATCCGCTTGAGTGTGGGTGGGTGTGTGTGAGTGTCGGCATAGGTCCGTCTGAACATTTATTTTCGCCACGCAATGATTAATGCTTTGCTATTAATGCATAATGACAAATGTTAACAGTAGCAGCAATGTGCTCTTACGCACTCATACACCCACACACACGTATGTTTGTATATGTCTATAGTTGCGCTTTAATAAATACATCGTCTTACTTGCATGCTGCGTGTTGATATGTCTGCCATGCCTTTGTTAATACTCTCATTAACTCATTGTACTTCAAGCTAGACAATATTTGTGGCCATTATGCGGAGGATTATACTCAAATCTGCGTACTTTGCTGATGACTTTTTTGGTATTAATCAAAAATAAGGTTTGAGTTGAATATATTTTTATTTATTTAAAATTATATATGAGCTTTAAAAGTCAGGATAAAATATTTAAAAAACAAAACTAAAGTAATTCGGCATGTTTGTTGAAATGTTCTTTCACAAAATATATATTTTACAGTCTGTACAACTCAAAAGCGGTGTTACCCTAACTTGATTGAAATTCTTTTCCATAGTGTTGTGCATGTACTTCTATTGAAGATATAACAGTTTCAAAAATCCAATAATGCCCAACGTGAACCAATCTTACATATTTTATAACATAGTCTTCCCAAGTCAACAACTTCCCATTCTGCCTTTTGAGTATGCTTGGATGAAACTCAGCAAGACTGGCTGATGGTCTAATCTCGTAACTGCCTCCATCTCGTTAAAAAGAGTATGTTGGTGTCGCCGGTTTTGGTTGAGAAAACCCCTTGTTTGCCCGTAAGGACGTAGGTCAACCCTCTGATTGTCTTTGTGAGACACAAACTTAGGAGCAATAAAGGCGGCTACCTTTAAGAGAACGGATAGCGGCTCTGAGAGTAAACCCATTTAACCACACGCAGTAGATAAGTGCGTCGAGCTCTTCAGCATTCATGTGAAGCTTCCTTAGAGATTTCTTGTCCAATTATATCACTATGTGGTAGAAGGAAATCCTTCAGGTGAACATTTGTACTCTCCGAAATCTGGGCTTCTTGTTGACGGCCTTTCAACAAGACCCGTAGTAGTGGAACAACCAACGATAAGGTGTTGTACAATGAAAGACTCGCAATCCACAAGCCCGAAATAAGGAGGTCTTCCTGGAAAACCTTTTGCGGAAACGTGGACGGTTGTTATGAAACTTAAAGAGCTTAAGAACTCTGGAATCTTCGCACACTATGATTTCATTCCAAAATACTTGGCTACGAGGTTGCGGAACCTAGCCCTCGCTGTCGGTTTTCTGCTCATATATTCGAGGACTCGATGGAGAAGAGTGGCGGTGATCGGTTTGAGGCGGGGGATGGTGAAGGAGTGCACAAACGTAATCTTTCCAGCATCTCCAGTTTTCGGTTCTCTCGCCACTACAAAGTCCTCTGGGTGGGGGTACTTTTCATTAAGGTAGCAGTAGATCCCTTGGTCCGAAGCGCAGTCTCCTTCAGAGTGGTTACAATACACTCCGATAGTACGGCATCGATATTAACTTTGATTTCGCTGACTGTGCGCTCAAGACTAGTGAAGTGTTGTCTAGACTTCTTATCTATAGCATCGAATTTTTTATGATTCACTGGTTTGGAACCACAGCAGTATTGGAGGAAACTGTAAGGCTGATGAGTTTCATGGACAATTATTTCAGTCTTGAGACTGAAAGTTAAGAGCGCGAAGGAATAGTTAAGAGCGCCTTTGGCTTCTTGTGTTTCAATACTTGACTGCTGGGCCTTAGACCAAATCAACATCCGAAGTCTAGAAAACTTCTCGCTCTCAACAAGGTCCACATTTAAATGGTGTTAGGAGTTCTAACTAAGCCGATCGAGAAGCATGCAGTAAGATTGAATATCTTACCGGATACCAGTTGTATCAGTTGTTGGAAAGAAGGTGAATTATAATTATCTCATCACTTCCTCGTTGAATGTTCTCGTTCGCTAGATCGCTAGATCAAGGCAAAAACACCTCTGATCTTATATTTTTAGACATCTCTGGATTAACGGAAATAGAAACGAAATCCTCAAGCAGTTTTGCGTTAGATTCAGGGCATTTTGCGATAGTTGAGATCCAACTACAGGAGTTTTTCATTAGGCTTCAAAATGAGGTACATCATAACGCTGAGAGATCAGCCATCTTTGTACAAGCGAACTAGTCCTTAGTTTTTGAAATATTTATTTATATATATTCTCACCAAAGAGCTTATCATTTGCTGGAACCGTCGATGTCAGACCACTACAGAGTCTAGCACTCATACAAACTGAACGATCGGAATTAAATTCTTTCAAGGCATTTTTGCCATTTTAAATCGTTTTAATCGTTCGGCCACATATGTATTATCATATAAGTAACTACTAACTTCTCTTAAAAATGTAGAACTCGTCTCTTAAATATCCATTGGCTATTCAGTCTCGTTCCGATTGTGCCATCTACGGCATTTAAAGAATACTTTATACTTCCAGAGCCGAACTAATGAATTATTAGTTTGAAAGTTAACAAATATAAGAAGGCACCATGGAAATATTTAGTTAAACATTACCTTGACCCTATGTGTGTATATAACTTTATAGATCTTTTTACTTGACTATATAACTCGCCTGCAACATCAATTTTAGATTTATCTATTATCTCAGACTGTTTCTACTGTATTTTTAAACCTCTTTTAAAGTGCAAAAGTAAATTTTTCTGTCACTGGGTTTTACAAAAAACCTACATACGATTACTTGAACTGAAAAAATTTAGCTTCAAAGCACGTTTCAATAATAATTACAAATATACAAAGATTTCTGATTAAAAAGGGATAACACTCTTTTTGAGGATTTTTTGCCTTTCCCGAATTTAATCACTAAAAATGTATCAATCAAATTATTATTGAAGCTTAGCATGCTTTGATAGTGACACAATACACACGTGTCACACATTCACTTAATATTTGCAGGCCAATTAAAACATTTAGGAAATTTGAAAAATGTAAAAATTTTTTTGTGTGTTGCATGAAAATTTTCAAAGTACAAACACTTGTTAAGCGTCAAACGCAATTTGGCAACAAACACAAATAAATATTTTTAAATACCGCGTTAAAGTTATGCGACGCTTACACAGCACATGCACTCAATCGCCGTTTGTTGGGTGTCATGTGCTTGTATGTATGTATGTGTGTGCGTACGTGAGCGCAATGAAAATATTTACTGTCTGGTCGTTTGATTGATGCATGTATTGATTGATTGATTGATCGATGCGTTATTGATGAATTTAATTATTGTGCATAAATTTACCAAATAAATACATACATGAGAGGACGCGTTGCAACATAAATGGCAAATGGGCCGGCGAGTGGCAGGCGAGAATATTGCTCGAGCGTTACGTTGCACTTATCGTTGTGCATTTGCATACATACATGGTGCATATGTACATATATTCGAAGGTATGTGTATGTATTAAGGCAGGTAATGGTTTATAGTGGCATTCGCGCCTTAAAATATGCCATGTTAAAATGTTTAATTTGCATGTGGCATCGCAATGGAAAATCTTTTTGCATATTTTATTCGCATAACGTGCGTATGCAAAATATTGTTTTAGTAAAAAGTGATGTTGAAAATTATACTTATTTTTGGTTCTTTTGTCATTTAAAAATCGAAAGTTTTTCAAAAAAAGTTTAAGAAGCAAATCTTCTTGCAACAGAAATGTGTCGAAGAGTCTTAAGAAGTTTGTGTCTTAACTGTGATGCTCATAGATATGTATATATTTTTGAAATATCGGTACGTTATTGTCAGCTTGGACATGCCATAATTGAGGACACAATTGCAGGCGGCTCACAATAGGCCACACATAATTGGTAAACTCATATAATTCTTCTTTACACTGAAAAAAGTAAAAATCAAATGTTTAAAATTAATTTTCGGTAAAATTGAAAAATTATATTAAGATATATGCCTAAATGTAGGCAACGTTTTATGGATTTTTCGAGTGTTTGAGTTTGTTTCCGTAACAAAAAGGAAAAAGAATGAGGCCTACTAAATTAATAATAAATCGATTTTTCGACACCACAAAAATATATTCCTTTCATACACTAAAATTTTTAAAACAATATAATAAACACTTATACCCAAAAGTTTTACTTTTATTGTAATATTTACACATTCAAACCCGTAAATATTGCCTCCACGCAATAAATTATTTCTCACAGTGCCTGCGTCCGGTCTCATGTACCTCAATTGGGTAATGAAATAATTAATGTGCGTCGTAAACGTAACCCACCAACGCACATACATAAATGTTGCATGCCGGACGCCATACAAACTTGCCACACGCATGGACACACTTGGAATGCAATCAGTGTTCCTTAACAAACATTTATATATACCCATCATCTATGTAAATATGTCCAAGAGCTGATTTTAATTTGCCTTCAGGACACAAATAATAGACATAGCATTACCAAAGGACTTACTGATTATTGTGTAGACGACTCGGACTACTGGACATCAGCTTTTGTACCAACGCTTGTAGGAGCTAGTAAATGTTTAAGACATAAATGCCAGGTCTCAAGACAGTTTTGATGTGCTTTAGAGCTTTGGAATACTTAAAAGCAATTTAATCTTTGTAGGTGGGAGAATTGTTGTAACATTAGTAGAGCATGCCAATCTCGTTGGATGTCAGCCGAAATGTATGCTAGTTTTCATTGGAAAAATATAAAAATGTTATTGTTGCCTACATTCGGGCGTAAAATTTTACAGAAGTCGTAGAAAGCGTTGAAAATAAGTTCGAGTGGATTTTTGAATTTTTCAAACTCAATATTTGTAGTTTTGAAAATTATTTTTTTTTTGTAGATTTGAAATTTTTTAAAAATATATTTTATCAAAAAATGTTTAAAAAAAATGTCAAAACTTGGTTTTATCATTTTAATTATTTTTAAAAAAATTTTTCTCCGTTTAAAAAAAAAAATTATTATAAAAAATTTATTTAAGTTATTTTATAGACCGAAAATACTTTTTTTTTAAGACTAAAGATTTTTTTTTAAAATCGATACTATAAAAAAATTTTTAAAACAATTTTTATAAAAAATTTGCGATAATTTTTTTAATTATATTCAAAAAAGTTTTTTCCCAAAGTTTCAAAAAAAATTTAAGAAAATTTTATGAAAAAAATTAAAAAATTCATTAAAATTATTTGGTATATCACCAAGATTTTTTTAAATATTTTTGAGAAGTTTTTTACAAATGTTTTAAACAAATATTTAAAAAAAATTTAAAATGTTTAAAAAAAAAATAATTAAACCTTTTTTGTAGACTGGCAGATATTTTCTTTTCAAGATTAAAACTTTAAAAGCTTTTTTTTTGTAATTTGATTTTTAACAGCTTTATAAAATATTTTTAATTTTAAAAAAAAAATTATATAATTAATTGACATACATTTTTTTTTTTTAAAGTAAGCTTTTTTTAGAAAAACTTTGATTTTTTTAAAAAAAAAATTGTAATTTTAAGAATTATTTTTAGAATATTTTTTGAGCAGTTTAAATCAATATTATTTTAACGAAATTTCAAGAAATGAATGAGGTAAAATTTTTCAAAAATAAAAATTATATAAAAAATTAATTTGTTAATTTTTTTTTTAAAAAAAAAAATTTTTTTTTTAGAAAAATTTTTATAAACAATTTTAAACTCGTTAAAATTTTTATTTAATTAAAATTTTTTTTTCCAATAAATTATTTTTTCTTACACACTGTGCAGCCGACTATTTTAGGAACTCTGCCATCACCCCCATGTACGGTTTCACATTTGCCCTTAACGAGATAAGCAGCTAAATGTGAATGAAGTCTGACCAGCAAATGATTGTGCTGCTGAATGGCCAACACTACCCCTCCAGGCCACATACATACCAACATCTTCTTACAGTCATACAAGCACACACACACAGGCATAAGCAAATATGTGCGGCAAAAGTGACCGACCGACTGGGTGTGAGGCGAGGCATTACCAGGCAATGCACAGTATATGAATTATTGATGAAGTAAGACGAGCAAAACACACACACAAACACCGCACACCTTACCACTTGCACTTGCTTCCGGGGGAGCATTGCGGAGGAGTCAATGCAATGGCAGCGGCAGCTCTAGTCATTATTTTAAGCGCGTGGCATGCTACATGTGCAGCACACATACATATACATAATTGCATGAGTATTGTTGTGTGTGGTTTTGCCATGCAGTGTAACACCTTCGTGCGCTCGCATGTCTATCATGCAACATTGTGATGCTGCTGTCGCTGTTGCAAGCAAATGTGAATGCAAGTACATATATGCAAATTGCATTTCGTTCATGGCCCACTGCGGCAGACTGATCAATGTTGCACGCTGAGCACTTGCAGGTATGACGAGCGGCAAAATGCGTATTCACCGTTATACATCATGCATGCGTCATAATATATATGAGTTGCATATAAAAGTCTCTGCGCTTCGGCACATGTAATCGTCTCTCATACTTGTGTTTTACCGTTAACCCGCACCCGGCTGAGCTAAATTTTGCACGTAAATGTATTCTCACTTACAGTTGCGTGCATGCATAAGTTTGTTATGGAAATCTGGAAATTTTTGCCTATGTGTGCGTGTGTGTGCTTACACAGTTGACTTAATTTTTGTGCAAAACACCTGCGAGGCAAGTGCGATGCTTTTAAAATTTTCAAAAGTTTGCAGTCAGCCGAGTGAAAAATCATTTGAAATTCATAGCTTTGTTTGTATGTGTGTCAATGTTTCATACTGAGTTGTATGTGTGTTGTTTGTGTTTGTGTGCGTATATGTGTGTGTGTGTGTGTGTCAAGCAAAACATAGACGTTATGCAAATGCTGTGTAAGTTTTCAATTATCAATAAACACATACCATATGTTGTGCTCGAAAGGCTTTTCTTCGAGCGTTTGCGTTGCTCATTCCACTCTCCGCTTTTTAGACTTCATAGAATATGATTTGTTTATTTTTGATTTTCATTAGATATTGCCATAATTGAATTGCAAACACATCGATCATACTTGTACGAGCCACTTAATTTGCATATTTCTTAGGTAAATAAATAAGGTCACTTACTTACATAAATTATGGTTCAAAATCCTGTAGGAAAATTGAAGGGACGTTAGAACTTAGATGTGACTTTGAATATACTTTATACAAAAATTAAAATTCATGGCATAAGTAGAGGGTGAGAAGACGTAACTTGACTTGACTGACTTGACTTAACTTAACTAAACGTAACTTATCTTAACTTAACTAAACTTAACTAAACTTAACTTAACTTAACTTAACTAAACTTAACTTAGCTTAGCTTAACTTAACTTAACTTAACTTAACTTAACTTAACTTAACTTAACTTAACTTAACTTAACTTAACTTAACTTAACTTAACTTAACTTAACTTAACTAAACTTAACTTAGCTTAGCTTAACTTAACTTAACTTAACTTAACTTAACTTAACTTAACTTAACTTAACTTAACTTAACTTAACTTAACTTAACTTAACTTAACTTAACTTAACTTAACTTAACTTAACTTAACTTAACTTAAACTAACTATAACTAAGTTAACTTAACTTAACTCAACTTAACTTAACTTAACCTTTAATTTAACTTAACTTAACTTAACTTAACTTAACTTAACTTGATTTAGCGTAACTAAACTTAATTTTGCCTAAATTAACTGGACTTAACTTAACTTAGCTTAATTTGAATTAGTTTGACTCGACTCCACTTAACTTGACTTGATTGACTTGACTTAATTTTGAGTTTTTAATTGACTATTTGACTAAATTTGACTTGAATAAAGTAACTTACTAACCTTAACCTTTGACATACTAGCTTAATTAATTTCAATGTTAACTTTAGCTCTTAAATCAAATTTAAACCTTTTCCAAGTATCTGAGTTCGTGGTTCAGTGAAGATCATGAATTCGTCGAAATACTTATCTATCCACCTTTTCTAATAAAGAAAATATCGAAAAAGTTAAAGAAGCAGTGCTTCAAAATCGTCTTGTTGACATCAGAGATATAGCAGAAGATTTTTACATTTCTTAATCACTGCCTCAACACATTTTGGTTAATGTCTTGGGTATAAAGCATGTCAATGCCAGACCAGTATGATTGGGACTTGCCTTTTAGCCTCGAGGAATGTGCCATGAGTTCCTTCGGCTGATTGACAAAGGTTGAGAGAAAGGGCGTGCATGAGCGCTAAACCACAAGCGGCCGCACTCAGACCGTCATTAGGTTCTTTGTGTTTCCATGTGGTAACGGATTTAGGCCCGTATCCAGCAACAAACTGGATTTGGTATAAACTTTATTTTTTTCCTTCTAACTAATATCCCTTAAATTTTATTATTGGGAGCCGTGGAATATATCCCGTCTCTTCCAGCTGAAGGCACGACCTTTGCAAAGAAAATGTTTCATCGTCTTATCATCCTCCGCGCATGTTCTGTATTTCGCCAATACCACTTTTTCCATTTTCTGAAGATGGGATCTTTAGGGTAGGTGCCCTGTAAAAACTGCCCTATAATATTACTAAGTTCCCTTCTGTCTAAAAGTACGAGTACTTTGGTCTGTCGACCATCAACACTATCCCAAAGTAACTCTGTTGTACGCCATGTATTGCTAGTGTTCCAAGACTTGAGGGAATTCTAGGGAATTCCTTTAACCAATATATAAAAATGCTCCGAAAAAATTTTTTTGCGATCAAGCTTTAAATGAAGAGTTTATGTGAACTAGTCGAGATCAAATTTAATATTCTAGTTAGGCTGACATATTTTTGCTTAAAATACTAAATATTAAACTTAACCGTAACCTTATCTTTATTAGCTACTGTTTCCCGCGTTCGCTCTAAGTTTGTAAACTTGTCGTGACCACAAAAAGAAATATGCAGATCCAAAAACGTGCAAATGGAGTTACCAAACCTTTCTTTCTCGTAATAAGCGAATGTCACTCCAAGTCTGTGCCGTTCTCCTCAGCAGGTAGTAACGCCGAATTCGCAAACTTGTGTAATTGATTAAGCAGTTGGAAAAGCCAGTCAACGCATAACGTGCCACACAATCACATGTACAACGTGCAACACACGTTGTAAGCGCACACGCATGTGATGACGGTGCCAATGTGGCAACATGCAACCTGACAGCGTGGTATTCAGGCATTGGTAAAGTTTTGCCAGCAACGACAACTGTCGATGGCAGACGAGTGTGCTCGAATTATCGTACGCGTAGTATTTAGTTTAACTTTGCGACTGGCGTGTTGCACATAAATTTGTCAACGTAGCCACCGATTGGACACACATTCACCTACACAGACATTTGGCTCCACGCAGCGTTTCAATGTCGTTCAACACTTTGTTGGCACTTCAGCTCGTGCCGCATGTGCGAAAAGTGTTTGTGTGTGTTGGTGCGTTGACAAAAATTCGCAAATCCTTGCCACAGTCAGGCGAAAAGTTTGCGTGCAACAGAAATGTTGCGGCACAGCAGCTGTGTACTGTGGTTAAGATGTCGATTAGATTTTCTGACGTTGCTGATTAGACGCGAGTGCACGCAACACTGCCTGCATAGGTTGTTGTTAAGGAGTATTTGGCCAGGGGTGCATGATTTATGGGCTTAAGAAAAATTAGTAGGGAAGTATTTGGTATTTTCGGAAACCTCAGAATAGTTTTTGTTAAGCCACTAGTGAAATTGGTAATGGTACAGGTATTGGTATTGGTATTCACACTGGTATTGGTATTGGCACTGGTATTGGTATGGGTAATGGTAATGGTATTGGTATTTGTGTTGATAATGGTATTGGTAATTGTATTAGTAATGGTATTGGTATTGGTATTGGTATTGGGACTAGTATTGGTATTGTTATTGGTATTGATATTGTTATTAAGCTTGGAATTAGTTGTGGTACAAGTATTCATAATGCATTGGTATTGATACTGGCATAAGTATTTGTATAGGTATAGGTATTGGTATTGGTATTTATATTAATATTGGTATTTCTATTGTTATTGGTACTGACATTATTGGTATTGATAATGGTAATGGTAATTGTAATGGTAATGTTATTGATATTGGTATTGGTAATGGTAATGGTAATGGTAATGATATTGGTATTAGTATTAGTATTGGTTTTGGTATTTTTATTGGTATTGTTATTGGTAATGGTAATGGTATTGGTATTTGTATTGATAATGGAAAAATTTTCTTACGATTGTTTTACGATTCACGATTTCTTCATTTCACTTTAGTCAATACTGAGCCATGTCATAAAAACTCCTCATTAACTCTCAGAGATACTAGCCATTTACTAATATACAAAAAAAGTACTATTAAAATCTCTAATACTGAATTCTTGTTACTAATTGTTGCTAACTGCTTTGGATTTTAGCTAATTGTTGTATGCGTTAATGTTGTTTTTGTTTTATCTTCACTACCTATGGTGTCTATGATGACCGCAGAATGCCAACTGTGTGACAACCAACAACCGTGGTCCAACGGTAACGTTGCCACATTAACCGAAATTAAATAGCAGTGGCAGTAGTAGATTTATTATATGAATATATACAAATTTCCATATAGCACATATCTATTTATTAACACTACATACGTACATTTGTTTATTATTTCCACCGGTGAGCGTTTTATACCGCTATTCATCCGCGGATTACCAAACAACGATTTACCGTAAATTCTATGCACAACAGCAAACATTGCGACAACTGTAAATATACACCTGTACGAATTTTGTTTTTCCGAGAGAATAAATATTTTAATTTTTCGGGTTTTCGGTCAGTCCACAATTTCGTACGTAAACTGTTGACTGTGGTTAGCCACGAACTGTTACTATATTTACGTATTTATTTTATACGGTGGCTTTGATGGTTTAGCTTAGCTGCTGAATTAGTTGGCTGTCATTGTCACATAACGGTATGTATTTATGTTTGCAAGCGGAACAATTAAAGTACATAGATATTAAAAAAGAGAAAGCGAATTCGTTTAATTTCAATATTTTGCGAATTTTTGTTTTTGGCCCGGTATTTATTCTAAAAATAAATTCTATAAGCTTTTCATTAGACAAAATCCGAAACTAATTGAGAAAGAGTCCAGAAAGGACTTCATATTCTTGAAATGTATCTTTGGGAATGACGAAAAATAGACCTTGAAGACTACTCCCTATCATCACCCGTAATTTTAAAAGGAATAATTGGATGTTTTGTAACGCTTCTGGGAGATAATCATACTCTACAAGCCATAAAACTAAAGCTCAAATATCTCGACTTTTCATGAGGGACCGAACTTATATTTTTTCCCACACAAGAATCCAAATTAGTAGTAAGAGCTTTGAGCGAGACACACATTTGCTTTTCTCTAATGAATATGTGGGTATATATACATATATATATAGATATATTATATTTAACTAAATGTGATGAAATGCCGAAGCCTGCTTAACATTCAACGCCAACTCACGCAGTTGCTGACACTGAAATTGTCGTCAGCCAATGTCAATATTGCAAAAGCCTGCAAAGAAACTAATTTTCCGCAGCTTTTTGAAATACCAAGTATGTAGCAGGCAACCAACAGTCGAGACAATGTCACTGACTTTCGTCAATATTGCAAAGTTTATACTTTATTGCATATTTATATATGTATGTATGTAGCATACGAGTACGTACTTCTCATATTGTCTCGTCTGTCAGTGTTCTCAGCGATATTCTTGCCGTTAAATGAGAAAGAAAAGAGTCAACTTTTCTCTCCTTTTTATTTACCACACCCTTTAAAATTTTTGCAGCCTCGGTCCAGTTTCTCTCACACACTTGACCTCTAGACGTTTAATAGCTTAAATGCTATTCCTCTGATTCGATTGCACATCTCCTCTCCTCAACCAAGGGATGTTTTGGCATTTTAGGCGCATAAATAAAGTATCAGCTTAAACCAATAAAAAATAGAAAAATTATAGAAATGTAATAAAAATGACACACAGTAAGATAGACTTGTCGAAGACTTGTCCAAGAAGCGAAGTCAGTATTATAGTCTTTATTTTTCACAGCATCAAATATGAGATTTATTCAAAATGACTGTAGAGTTTACCGAAAAATTTCGGCTATTTTGCTTTACCGGAAGACGCAAACCTGCTTCTGTTAAGCTACGATTAGTATTTGCGTTGGTATTGATATTGGTATAGCTATTGGTATTGATAATGGTATAGATATTGGTATTGATATTAGTATTGGTTTTAGTATTGGTAATGGTATTGGTATTAGTAATGGTACTGGTATTGGTATAGGTATTGGTGTTGGTATTGATTTTACTATTGGTAATGGTATTGGTATTGGTATTAGTACTAGTTTTACTATTGGCAATGGTAATGGTATTGGTTATGGTACTGGTAATGGTATTGGTATAGGTATTGGTATTGATATTGGTATTGGTATTGGTAATGGTATTGGTAATGGTATTGGTATTGGTAATGGTATTGGTATTGGTTTTCGTGTTGGTTTGACATTGATATTGGTAGTCGTATTCGTATTGGTATTGATATAGGTACCGGCATTGGTTTTGGTATTGGTATTGGCATTGATATTAGTAGTAGCGTTAGTATTGGGAATGGTATTGATATTGCTACTTTTGTTGGCTATATTAGTTTGATGCTGGTAATGGTGTTGGTATTGGTATTAGGTGAAGCTTTTTTAAAACTTATTATTTAAGTAGTAGTTTACGATTTTTATTCAAAAACAGTGCATCTTTTCGAGAATTTTATTTAGTTCGAAATTACTGACATCTACATACTTCGTTAATTCAAAATTCAAAAGTATAATAATAATACTAGCATTCGCTTTTCGTACGACCGAGATATTTTCTAGATTTATTTATAGTGGTTAATTCTGGTTAATTTTGGTTTTTTTTAAGAAACCTAGAATATAAAATTTATCTGCTTCCGAAGATGGTCGGACAAACAAAAAGTGAAGAAGGCATTGAAACTATTTTTATTTTATTTTTATTTTTAGAACTTTATTTGTGAATTATAAAGAAAAAGTGAAATAAATGAATGCAGAATTCCCTAAGAAATACCTGTGGCAACTTTAATTTGTAGGCATGTCTCCCCTTACCAAGGTGAATAACATATGCTTCTTCGGCTTGATTTTTATTGGTTCTTCTTTATTTCTCAATAAAAGCAGCCACCACTCAAAGATCGAAGCGTCTGCTTATCTTTCAAAAATTAAATAAAATATATTTGCACAACAAAAACACAGAATTGACGCCAACTTTAACGACCGTTGCGGCACATCGATGACCTCTTTAAATATTAATTCTTTTTGTGATTGCATGGGGAATTGTGATTGACTTTTTACGACCACCAAACGGAAACCAAATCAAACCGGCCGAAGGGGTGGCACAAAATAACAACAGTAAAGCACACATACGCCCGCCCACTCGTATTGCTCTTTTCAACCCACCGGCTACTAGTTGCAGCCACTAGCAACAGCAGAAGTACTTGCGAGCTTCTTCAGTGGGAGTTGGTAGCTGGGGACGCTGAGCGGAAGCATGAAATGTGCATTTAAATGTGACCACAGCCACTTGGCGGTGCCGCGCTGCGGCGGAAAACTACTTCATCTGTGCAAGCAGCAATTGCAAATGGGCAAATATTCACACACACACGCTTTCGAGTGCACTTATAAGTCAGCTCAACAGGAGTCTCCTCATACACACTCTACGCCGGCTGCCAGACAGTCAAGATACTGTGTGTGTGCTTTTTAAAGAGGGGAGCAATTGAAATCGAAACTTCCCAAACAATTCAACCAGTGGCACAAAGTCCCTGGGGAATACGTCCGACCAGACAAACAAGAAGTTTTCGCTAAAATAGAAAAACTTCACACTTTGAAGTGGTAAGAAAAGTAAAGATTCGAAAAAGGTCTCAAGAGAGGCAGACGGGTATTTCTATGTATTTTTTTGCTTTTTTTTATTTGTGTTCGTACACCGGAAGAAGCTATTTGACATGTGGTTTTGCTTGGGTTATGTTTAAGTCTAGCACATAGTCTCAGAAGTTCAAAGAGGTTTTTCCCAAAAAATCTATTTATTCCTTCGTTGAGTCACAACCTTTCACTCTTTCTTTGAGCTGCACAGATTTCGATTTTGACGCATTATTGTGAGTGAAAACGTTGGCAAAAATCGATGAATTGGGCTTGACCGTATTCCCCAGATCTGGTCGCCTGCGACTATACTCGTATCCTTCTTCGTTATTCGTGTAGATACCGCTTAAGCTTTTATAAACGAGTTTGCAACACCGTGTCAGTCGGAGATTCCAAGCGAAGACAGGTCCGTCTCCACCTGATCTTTCCTAAGGTCTACCTCTTCCTCTGCTTCTCTTTCGCTTTCGCAGAATCTATACCTCGAAAATTTATAACGCCGACTCATCAGAGGTTGTCATCGTCCATGGCTCTGCACCATATAGTAGGACGGGAATAACAGTGCCTTGTAAAGCTTGGTTTTTGTTCGTCAAGAGAGGACTTTTACTTCTTAATTGCCTATTCAGTCCGAAGTAGAACCTGTTTGCAAGAGTTATTTTACGTTGGATTTCGAGACTGACGTTGTTGTTGGTGTTAATGCTGATTCCAGGACCGACGAAATTATCTACGACTACGAAATTATGACAGTCAACAGCAACGTGTGAGCCTAGTCGCGAGTATGATGACTGTTTGTTTGATGACAGAAGATATTTCGTCTTGGCCTCGTTCATTATCAGACCCATTCGCTTCGCTTCGTTTTCAGGGGAATGACCGTGAGCGATAAGGAACCATTATAAATTTCAATACATAGTGGTCTTGGCTTAGTTTTCGATATGAAGTACTACTTATAACCCAAACTCGTCTCTGTTCAAAATAAACTTTACTCTTGACTGGGAAGTCGAACAATTGGTTCTCTCTTTTAGGAGACCTTTCTCTCAAATGAATATACGGAACCGGTTATTATATTCCAGGAACACATATTTTCTAACACAATCCAAAAATCTTTTATTTATCGTTAAATACGTAATGAGTCAGACTTGACAAATACCGCAAATACCGCACTC
This sequence comes from Bactrocera correcta, assembly GCA_027475135.1. Classification (NCBI taxonomy): domain Eukaryota; kingdom Metazoa; phylum Arthropoda; class Insecta; order Diptera; family Tephritidae; genus Bactrocera; species Bactrocera correcta. The sequence goes on along the minus strand of JAPZAG010001671.1, from coordinate 8,853 downwards.
TTTTTGACTTTCTTCTTGAGCACTGATTGATGATTTTTGGTATTTCTACGTGAAAATGACAAGGAAATTAACAACTAAACCAAAATCCCAACAAAAGAAACACAAAAAATTAACAACAACTACAGTAGTCGCAGCCTGCCTCCAAACTACTTGTGTTGCACATTAATTGAGCTTTAGTAATTTCTGGCACTTGATCCCACAGAAAGTTGCATTACGCACGTCTGCCTTTGCCTTTACGGAATATACATACTATACATACAAACGCATATATCTGAATTCTCAACTCCAAATCTATACCAACTCATCAGCATTCGCTTCGCACCAACCCCTGTGGTCAAGCTGAAATTAAGTTGCGGAAAAAAATCATAGCTTTCTCCAGCAGAGCTCTCCACAAACCAACCCCAATTAACAGCGTTGCCCTCCCCAGAAGTTATTGGGAAAACTAAACTAATTAATGATTTCCCATTAAGCGGCCAAATCCATTTTTGTATGGTCGCGGCGAGAATCAGCGTGAACTCAATGCTCTGCAGCAGACATACTCGCTAAGCGCAAAAGTATGTAAGCGTGCGAGCGAGCAGCTTGATGCGTCTTGAGCCAAGCGGTCAAGCGAACTTGTTACGACCAAAAGTTTATCTTCATCCATTCATGTGAAACGAAGTTATAGTGTGTGATAAAATTACTCAGACATTTATTTCTTAACTAGACCTGAGATTATTTCCTTTCTATTTCTTATTATGGTGTTTTGTTAGAGCAACTCTCCATCAGTCCCATTCATTTTATCTATAACTTCGTAACACATATTCCAGGGATGAGAAAAAAAGTCTAGAAGTAAATCGACATATTGGTTACCTACTCGGTACCCGATACTATGAGTTAGTATTCAGTTCTGAAAGTGAAAGTGAGAATTCTCTTTTTCAATAAGTCTCTAGCTTTCTATTTTTCCAGCTCTTGTAGTTCCTATTTCCACAGAAGAGAGGTAATCAAGCTACTTCAAAAAGCAAATACGTAAAAGTCGTCTTGGTTGAGCTCCTTCCGTGAAGAATACAGTATAATCTTCGTATGAAATACAATCGCCTGAAAGAGTTCGCTTATGCCAGAATCTATATGCATAATGTATCTTCTTCCATCCGGATAGAAACAATATCCTTATCTTTTTTCATGACTTCTCCAGATGATAGAATTTATTTCCACTGTTAGGATAACTAATCACAATTGGCCGCCTTGAGGACTTAATGCTTCGTCAGATATCAACCCCACCTACCTATCTATGGTTAGAAGACGGTTGTGTCTTACAAAATACATATTGTTTGAATACTTTCAACACATAGTGTATTGTCCACACCTCTAACCACATTGGTGGCTAGCTTTGTCTGGCAAAAATCTTAGCCATACTCATCTATGTATTTATTTTAGACAAGTTCAGCAAAGTTCAATTTGACGCAGATTGAATGGCTTTCATTTAACCATAAACGGCATTAAACCAGCTGTTATGGTCGGCACAATGGCAAAAGTTTCTAATTTTGAGGTTAAATATTGTTGTATCTCGTTACACCATTATAACGCAGATAAAGTTAGATGGAATTATGCACATGTCGTAGCGTCAAGGTAGTTAGACAACATAGTTTTAGTTTCAAGTAATGAGAGAATATGAAGAGAAGGGAGAGAGAGAAAAGAGAGGAGGAAGTGGGCAACATATGCATTGAAGAATTAGACTTTACAGGCGATTTAGTTGACATTTAAGGTTTTAACAAGGCAAAGGTTTGTTTTATATCGATAAGAACACTTTTGGAACGAGTGTAGTTTGTGAAATATGATCTAAACCTTAGCTTACCCGTCAGAAACGATTTTAACTCTAAACTATTATTAATTTGGGTGTGAAACTTTGCTAAAATAAAAAAATGCGCCTAATTGTAGGCAACACTTTATATTTCTGCTGCTTTTTAAGTACCCAACTAAAATCTGGCATACTTTTGGGGATGGTCTTATAAAAGTTGAGATAATATCTCTTCTAAATATCTTCATAATACACTTTAGAAGATTAATTAACACGAGTTTGTGGAATTAAACAAAATTTTCAATTTCAAAATTATTAAAAATTTTTCGAAAAATAATTTCAATTTTTTTTTTTAGTGACAAACACATTTGTACTTAACTCTACCAACTACAAACTATATAATACTCGCATAAAAGTTTCACAATATAAGTGAAAATTGCATGAAAAGCAGACACCTAACGGCGTCTCCAAACACTGTACGTTAGGAATGGTAAATATGTATGTGTATGTAAATAAGTAAATATGTGAGCTCAATGCTCAAGCTCAAGCTCAATCACGGCAAAGCAAAAAACCACGACAATATATCCATGATGCGCTGCCAAATGCGCCTAAACAACTCTCATGCCAATTCAATGACATTGGCCGCGGTCTCTGCTGTGGTGTCCACAAGTTCAAACTCGGCTGTGGTCGGGTTAGCGGTACTTGTGGCTGCAGCAGCAATCCTTTTCAAAATTACGCTATCATCTACGGCATTGCTAGGGGCTTTGTTAATTTTATTAGCGTTGTTGTTATTGTTGGTGTTGATGTTATCACCGAAACTAATGGTCGTGCCATAGATGGAAGCCACATCGGGACAATTCTCCTGATCAGCGATCAGCAGGAACGATTGTGGCAAATTGTTATCATCCATGATTTTCTTCGCTGTACTGATGGCCTCGGCGGAGGGTTTGCGTTCGCGAGTCATGATCCAAAGTAGTTCTGAAAGGTACAAAAAAAATTAAAATTAGTGGTTGGAAAAAGATTTTATTAGAATATTTATTCTTTCGATATTAAATGTTAGTTTGTTAGAAAGTCTAAGAACTTTTTGCTCCAATCGAACGCCAACGTTCAGTAAGCTTACTTTGACTAACTTTCGGTTAATTAGCTATTCTTAGTCTATTTTTTTTTGTAAGAGAGCAAGTGTTGTCAATTTCGGATATGAAAGTATATTGTGAGTTAAAACTACGAAAAAATACGAAGGCTTAGGAAAAACGAGGAATCCACTCAATTAGATTTTCTCGATAGATTAAACTTCTAAATCTCACTGGAATGATATAGTCTATGGAGGGCTACAAAAATCCACCTTACTCACAGCTACATATATTTCATCAGAATAATATATTCCGCGAGTGGCTGGATTCAGCTACAAATAATCACCTAATCCACCATTATATTTCAATGGTGTGATATGTTTTATAGATGGTTAGAATAACCTTTAAAAATCCACAAAATCAAGTATCATTTGTTACCGAAATGGTATGCTCTATGGATGGCTACAAATATCCAACTATTCCACGACTATGCCTCCCTGAAATCCTATACTCGTATTCTATGAATGGCTGGAGTCAGTTAGAAAATCTACCAATTTCACCACTATATTTCACTGGAATCATATGGTCTATGGATGGCTAAAGTAATCTTCAAAAGTTCACCTAACCCACCATAATTTGTCAATGATCTATAGGTGGCTGAAATAACCTCTAAAACTTTACCTAATCCACCCAACGGTATAGTGTATGGAATGCTGAAATCGATTATAAAAATCCACCTATTCCACGACTATATTTCAATGGAATGGTAAAGTCTGTGGTCAGCTGAAGTCAGCCACAAAAATGCACTCAGTTCACCACTATTTTCCATTGAAATTATATATTCTAGGGATGGTTGGGTTGAGTACTTAATGTTTGAATGTGAAATTCTAGGTTTATGACACTCTTCATCTTCTAATATTGTGCTTAAAAACGAAAAAAAAAATCGCTAGACTCTAAATCCTAGAAATCGAACCTAATAATTTTCTGTAATCTGATTGTATTTCATATTGGGTAATAAAACAGATTACGTTATGAAACTCTGTCGGAAACATATTTGTATCGAAAATGTACCGAAATCAATCCATATCATCATCTGAGCCGAATTTTGATTACAGCTGGTTTAAACCTCTCACATGCCCAAAATTGATTCGTTATTTTTTATTATTACTTTGACATTCTATTATAAAGCTTTAGCATAAACCGTTAGGTATGATAATCATTTTATTGGTATACCCTCTAATAGTATGGCAAAAATGGATTTTTTGGAATATATATTTCTGGTTTCCATCGTTAAATTATTGCTGACTAATAAAAGAGAGGTAAGACATATATATATACATATATATTTATGTATAATCCATATTTTTATATGTCTGGTACTTAAGGGAATGCGGAAAAGAGACTAGAAACAACAGACCACCGTTTTATCGGTTTTTATTCTGCGATCGTATGAACTAAGCACGTTAAGCACGCTATACGTTCCAGCCTGCACGTTTGTGTGTACGTACCCAGCTACTGATACTGGCGTACTTATGTATAGTATGTGTGTAATTGCATATTTGGTGTGGCTGTCTGCATAAATTAATTGTGACGCGCTTTGATTCATTTACGATGAGCATAATTGTTTTGCGGATTGCATAGTAATTTGTTTTTTCGTTGTTTTTGGTTTATTTTTGCTTTTTTTGTTTTCTAACACCAAAGTGATTAGCGGATGTGATTTCTTTTGTCTAAGTAACTATTGTTTTACATATTTATATAGCAGGTGTTTATGTATGTATAGTATGTATATATATACTTAAATATCACATATCATTAACGTCAGTAAGTTCTGTCATGGTTGGAAGTGTGTGCGCTGGTGATTTCGGAAAAAAATTTTATCGGTAGAAGAAAAGACTTATTTTTTCTAAAATCAGATGTGGAGTGTTAAATACATACATGTATGTATGTATGTATGCAATTCGATATACATATGTACATATATATTGCATATATTTTTTGATAATCACAAAAAAAAACATAATTTGATTGCTGCACGTCAATATTATTTTTTAAAATATGTTATTTCAAAATAAATAAAATTTAAAAATTCTATAAAAATTTTTTTTAAAACAACTTAAATATTTTCTATTTTAGTATTAAATGTTTTTCACTTATTTTCCTTTCACTTTTCAAGTTTTTAAATTTCCATATATTTTTAATGTGGAAAAAATTTTAGATTTCGAAAATTTAAAATTTTGAAATATTTTCACTTTTCAAAATTTAAAAATTCTCAATGTTCAATTTACAAATATTCTCAATTTATAAATAGTACCAATTTTAAAATTTTGCAATGATTACACTATTTATTAAAATTTAAAAATTCTAGAAAAAAGTTTTTTTAAACCACCTAAATATTTTCTTATTTAGTATTAGATGTTTTTCACTTATTTTCCTTTCACATTCTAATTTTCGAGCAATAAAGTTTTTAAATTTCCATATAATTTTAATTTCGAAAAATTTTTAAATTTCGAAAATTCTAAAATTTCCAATAATTTTTGATTAACACCAAACCAACGATTCTTTTCTTATCGAAGATTTTTAGTTTTCGGAAAATATTCAATTTAAAAAATTTTCAAAATTCCAAATTTTCAAAATTAATTTTTGAAATTTTAAAATTCGAAAAGTACATAATTTTTAAATAGAACCAATTTATAAATTTCCAACTATTTCATAATTTTAAAAACGTTACTCAAAAGTTTTCAAACTTTCATTTACATCTAAAACTATTTTTAGGATCAAAAGTTTTTAAAAATCTACAACTTACCAATTTGAAAATTCTAAAACTTTTTAAATCCATTTTTTTAAATTAAAAACCCCAAAAATACAAAATTTTTAAATGGTGCCAATTTACAAGTTTTCAACTATCATAATTTTGAGATCTTTCCTCGAAATTTTCATTCACATTTAAAATTCTTTTAAAGTTCAAACGTTATTAAATTTCAAAAGTTATTAAATTTTCAATTTCAAACATTTTCAAATTTTTAAAGTATTACCAAATATACTTAATTTAAAAATATTTTTAAATTTCAAAAACTTCAAAATTTGAAATTTTTTTAAATTTCCAAATATTTAAAAATTTATAGTTTCTTGTTTTTAGATTTCAAAAAGGTTTCAAAATAAAAAACTTTCTAATCGTAAAAATTGTTAAATTTTCTATAAAAAAAATATAAATACTTTATCTCCATCACTTACTTGTATGCGCGAATGAGGTGAGATTAGTGCAACTGTAGACCACACTGTATGATTTGTAATCAGTGCCCAGCACAATGTAATTCGGAATATCAACGGCGTTTGCTGGAAATTACATAAAGTGAAAATAAATATAATTTTTTTTTAAATTTACATTTAAAATTGTATTATGTAATTATAAAATGATATAGAAAACACTTACGATATTTACTGAAGAGCACATTTATCTGGGATGGCGCTAGCATACGAGCAACTCCCGTTGTGTTTGTGGTGTGGCCAGTGCTATAAGTAATAAATGTACATTTTTAGAAAAAATCCAATATAGTTATCATAGGTTATTAGGACCTCTAATTATATAAAATTTCACATAAACTTGTAATTCAATAATTTCTTTAGAACAATTTTTTAATAAAAAGCGATTCTGGAATGGCATTACCAGACAATAATTATTATTTCCAAAAATATTTATACATATGCTATTTTATATTATACATACACACATGCGCATATATTTGTAAATAAATATAATTATAAATTTAGAGAGAACTTACATCGTATTAATCGATGTATTCACCACACCGATCGTATTATTGCCTTTGTTGGTGTAACGCGCAAACATACAACGCTTAGCGATCTCAAAGATGTGCGGATATTTGGCGTACTCATACCAAGTGCCCATGTACTGGAAGTAAAAAAAATATTTCAGACATTTCTCATAGAATTTTTAAACAATTAACTCACAGCATCGGCGTCAAAGTCCGAAGGCACTTTCACTTCTGGACAGCTGCGTGGGAAGGGTACTTGCGCCGTAGCCAAGTGGCAAATCAGCAACAAAAGTGCAGCGGTGATACTTAAAGAAAAAAAGAGAGAGAGCAATGAGATTTGTAAATAATAGGGACATATGAAAAATTAATAGTAAACATATATTGCATATTTCAGAAATTCAAGGCATTATTCATATGTAGAGCCTTTCCAAAAAATATAAACAAATTTATTCATATCCATATATTTAAAAAATTCATATTTCAAAAATTTTTAATATCCATATATTTTTTAAAAATTTTCAATTTACAAAAATTTATAATTTGAAAAAAAATTCAAAAATTTTCGATTTCAAGTTTTTAAAATTTGCGAAAAATTATATATATTTTAAAAATCAAATTTTAAAAATGTTTAACATCAATATGTTTTTTGAATAAAAATTCAATTTCCAAAAAATTTTGATTTGAAAAAAATTCAAAAATTATCAATTCCAAAAATTTATAAGTGGAAAAAAATCAAAAAATTTCAATGCGAAAAATTTATAATTTGAAACTAATTAAAAAATTTTCCATTTCAAGTTTCCAAAATTTTTAGATATTTTAAAAATTCAAATTTAAAAAATTTTTAATATCCATATATTTTTAAAATAAAAATTTCGTGTATTGATTTTTTAAATGTTTAAGTTTTACTTTTTTCAAAATGGAATTTTTAAAAACTTTTACTTTCCAATAATATTTAAAATATTTAAAAAATTTTAAATAGTTATTAATTTCATTTTTTTATTCCAAAATTTAATTTTCAAAATTCAATTTTCAAAAAATTATTAAAAATTGAATAATATTTAAAATTCATTGCTTTTCAAAAATTTAAAATTTTTTAAATTTTAGAGTTTGGTAAATTGGCTTCGTTTTGAAATTCAAAATTCTGTAACCTGAAATATATTGGATTTAAAAATATATTTCAGGTTACAGAATTTTGAATTTTTAAATCCAATATATTTCAGGTTACAGAATTTTGAATTTCAAAACGAAGCCAATTTACCAAACTCTAAAATTTAAAAAATTTTTATGAAATTTGAAAATTCAAAAAAAAAAAAAAAAAGTTTGTTATTTTTTTTTGAAATTTGAAAAATCTAAAACTTTTTTTTGTTTTTGTTTTTAATTCCTATTTTATTGAACTTTTTTACGAAATTTTAAAGTTTTAAAATTTTTTGCTATTCCTTGCTATTCCAAAATATTTCATTTTAAATATCAATATTTAGCCAATTTGCCAAATATTGAAATTTCTTACATTTATACGTTTGAAGCTTACTTTGTTCTTAATTTAAAATTTAAAAATTGTAAGATTTTTTTTTGAAGTTTTGAAAATTTAACATTTTTTTTTGGAAAACTTTTTTTTTGAAAATTCTTAAAACTCAGATTTTTTTGGAAATCTGAATATTTTAAAAAATGTTGCTTAATTCATTAGAAGCTCACCTTGTTCTTAATTGTGAACTCATTTCTTATTGTATTATTATTATTCAAACCAAAAAATTTATATTTTAGTATATTTTAAGATTTATATTTGTTCGTATTTTAAATTAAATTTTTAATAGTTAACACTTATTTGCTTGTCTCTTTTCAGTTTTTCGCAAACGCTTTGTCGGTAAGTGCACAATATTAATAATTTAGTTCGAAATCGTTGTGAATCCTTTTTTATTGCTGTTTCACACAATTTAATTTGCAATAGGTTGATCCTCAAAATTGTTTCGTTAAACTGATTTCGCTTTATTTTGCACAAAATAACCTGGTTTCCTAGTCAATTATGTTTAGAATTGCAAAGTTCAACGCGCCGCTGCCGGAAATCAACTGAAAGCTCATCCTACCACTCGCGCATAATTTATAGCCACATCCAATAAAATGCAATAACAATAACATCAATGCGCCTTAAATGAGTGGCGGCGTAACGTCAATAGAATTGATTATTTATTTGACACATAGTAAACGTATTGAAAAATATTTCTAAAAAAATATAGTATAA
>JAPZAG010001670.1:0-27779 GCA_027475135.1 Bactrocera correcta | reverse complement strand
TTAATTAATCCTCTTTTTCTTACTAAAGTCTACAAAAGCCTTAACGGCATAACTACAGTGCATTTAAAAGAATTCCGTAATCTTATATTTAGAAATAAAGTCGATTTTGTTGTATATACGCATTTAGCAATCGATATCGAAATGCTTAAAATCATTAGTTTAACATATTTAAGTTAATTAACCTTCTTTAACGTATTGAAGGTGATATGAAGCCATGGCGGCATAACGACAGTACATGTGGAAGAAATCCGTAATCTTATATTTAGGTATAAAGTCGATTTTTTTGTATATATACATTTCGCAATCGACATCGAAATGCTTCAGATAACTGGTTTAACATATTTAAATTAATTAACCTTCTTTATATTACTGAAGTTTACATAAAGCATTAACGGCATAACGGCAGTGCATTTAGAAGAATTCCGTAATCTTATATTTAGGTATAAAGTCGAATTTCTTGTATTTACATATCTAGCAATCGATATCGAAATGCTTCAAATCATTTTTTTATATTTTTAAGTTATTTAAACCTCTTTATCTTACTGAAGTCTACAAAAGCCTTAACGGCATAACTACAGTGCATTTAGAAGAATTCCGTAATCTTATATTTACGTCTATAGTCGATTTTCTTGTATCTACACATTTAGCAATCGATATCGAAATGCTTCAAACCATTAGTTTAACATATTTAAAATAATTAACCTTCTTTAACGTATTGAAGGTGATATGAAGCCATGGCGGCATAACGACAGTACATGTGGAAGAATTCCGTAATCTTATATTTAGGATAAAGTCGATTTTGTTTGTATATACGCATTTAGCAATCGATATCGAAATGCTTAAAATCATTAGTTTAACATATTTAAGTTAATTAACCTTCTTTAACGTATTGAAGGTGATATGAAGCCATGGCGGCATAACGACAGTACATGTGGAAGAAATCCGTAATCTTATATTTAGGTATAAAGTCGATTTTTTTGTATATATACATTTCGCAATCGATATCGAAATGCTTCAGATAACTGTTTTTAACATATTTAAATTAATTAACCTTCTTTATATTACTGAAGTTTACATAAAGCATTAACGGCATAACGGCAGTGCATTTAGAAGAATTCCGTAATCTTATATTTAGGTATAAAGTCGAATTTCTTGTATTTACATATCTAGCAATCGATATCGAAATGCTTCAAATCATTTTTTACATATTTAAGTTAATTTAACCTTCTTTAACGTATGAAGTTGATATAAAGCCATGGCGGCATAACGACAGTACATTTGAAGAATTCCGTAATCTTATATTTAGTATAAAGTCGATTTTCTTGTATATACACATTTAGCAATCGATATCGAAATGCTTCAAACCATTAGTTTAACATATTTAAAATAATTAACCTTCTTTAACGTATTGAAGGTGATATGAAGCCATGGCGGCATAACGACAGTACATGTGGAAGAATTCCGTAATCTTATATTTAGGTATAAAGTCGATTTTTTTTGTATATATACATTACGCAATCGATATCGAAATGCTTCAGATAACTGGTTTAACATATTTAAATTAATTAACCTTCTTTATATTACTGAAGTTTACATAAAGCATTAACGGCATAACGGCAGTGCATTTAGAAGAATTCCGTAATCTTATATTTAGGTATAAAGTCGAATTTCTTGTATTTACATATCTAGCAATCGATATCGAAATGCTTCAAATCATTTTTTTATATTTTTAAGTTATTTAAACCTCTTTACTTACTGAAGTCTACAAACGCCTTAACGGCATAACTAACAGTGCATTTAGAAGAATTCCGTAATCTTATATTTACGTCTATAGTCGATTTTCTTGTATTTACACATTTAGCAATCAATATCAAAATGCTTCAAATAACTTGTTTAGCATATTTAAGTTAATTTACCTTCTTTAACGTATGGAAGTTGATATAAAGCCATGGCGGCATAACGGCAGTACATTTGGAAGAATTCCGTAATCTTATGTTTATGTATAAATTCGATTTTCTTTTATATACACATTTAGCAAGCGTTATCGAAATGCTTCAAATCATTAATTTAACATATTTAAGTTTATTAAACTTCTTTAACGTATTGAAGTTGATATAAAGCCATGGCGGCATAACGGCAGTACATTTAGAAGAATTCCGTAATCTTATATTTAGGTATAAAGTCGATTTTGTTTTTTATACACATTAAGTAATCGATATCGAGATGCATCAACTCATTAGTTTAACATATTTAAGTTAATAAACCTTCTTTAACGATTTGAAGTTGGCATATGGCCATGGCGGCATAACGGCAGTGCATGTAGAAGAATTCCGTAATCTTATATTTAGGTATAAAGTCGATTTTGTTGTATATACACATTTAGCAATCGATTTCAAAATGCTTCAAATCATTAGTTTAACATATTTAAGTTAATAAAACTTCTTTAACGAACGGAAGTTGGCTTAACGCCATGGCGGCATAACGAAAGTACATTTAGAAGAATTCCATAATTTTATATTTAAGTATAAAGTCGATTTTCTTGTATTTACACATTTAGCAATCGATATCGAAATGCCTCAAACCATTAGTTTAACATATTTAAAATAATTATCCTTCTTTAACGTATTGAAGGTGATATGAAGCCATGGCGGCATAACGACAGTACATGTGGAAGATTTCCGTAATCTTATATTTAGGTATAAAGTCGATTTTTTTGTATATATACATTTAGCAACCGATATCGAAATGCATCAGATAACTTGTTTAACATATTTAAGTTAATTAACCTTCTTTATCTTACTGAAGTTTACATAAAGCCATAACGGCATAAGGGCAGTATATTTATATGAATTCCGTTATCTTCTATTTAGGTATAAAGTCGATTTTGTTGTATATACACATTTAGCAATCGATATCGAAATGCTTCAAATAATTAGTTTAATATATTAAAGTTAATTAACCTTCTTTAACGTAATGAAGGTGATATAAGGCCATGGCGGCATAACGAGAGTGCATGTAGAAGAATTCTGTAATCTTATATTTACGTCTATAGTCGATTTTCTTGTATTTACACATTTAGCAATCAATATCAAAATGCTTCAAATAACTTGTTTAACATTTTTAAGTTAATTAACCTTCTTTATCTTACTAAAGTTTACATAAAGCCATAACGGCATAAGCGCAGTATATTTATATGAATTCCGTAATCTTATATTTAGATATAAAGTCGATTTTGTTGTATACACACATTAAGTAATCGATATCGAGATGCTTCAACTCATTAGTTTAACATATTTAAGTTAATAAACCTTCTTTAACGATCTGAAGTTGGCATATAGCCATGACGGCATAACGGCAGTGCATGTAGAAGAATTCCGTAATCTTATATTTAGGTATAAAGTCGATTTTCTTGTATATACACATTTAGCTTTCGATACCGAAATGCTTCAAATCATTAGTTTAACATATTTAAGTTAATTAACCTTCTTTAACGTATTGAAGTTGATATAAAGCCATGGCGGCATAACGACAGTACATTTAGAAGAATTCCGTAATCTTATATTTAGGTATAAAGTCGATTTTGTTGTATATACACATTAAGTAATCGATATCGAAATGCAGCAACTCATTAGTTTAACATATTTAAGTTAATAAACTTTTTTTAACTTACTGAAGTCTACACAAAGCCTTAAATGTAAAACAGCAGTGCATTTAGGACAATTCCGTAATCTTATATTTAGGTATAAAGTCGATTTTCTTGTATTTACACATTTAGCAATCGATATCGAAATGCTTCAAACCATTAGTTTAACATATTTAAGTTAATAAACTTTTTTTAACTTACTGAAGTCTACACAAAGCCTTAAATGTAAAACAGCAGTGCATTTGGGAGAATTTCGTAATCTTATATTTAGGTATAAAGTCGATTTTGTTGTATATACACATTAAGTAATCGATATCGAAATGCAGCAACTCATTAGTTTAACATATTTAAGTTAATAAACTTTTTTTAACTTACTGAAGTCTACACAAAGCCTTAAATGTAAAACAGCAGTGCATTTGGGAGAATTTCGTAATCTTATATTTAGGTATAAAGTCGATTTTCTGGTATATACATATTTAGCAATCGATATCGACATGCTTCAAGTCATTAGTTTAACATATTTAAGTTAATAAACCTTCTTTAACGAACTGATGTTGGCATAGCTAAACGGCATAACGGCAGTGCATTTTGAATAATTCCGTAATCTTATATTTAGGTATAAAGTCGATTTTCTTAAATTTACACAATAAGCAATCGAAATCGAAATGCTTCAAATCATTAGTTTAACATATTTAAGTTAATAAACTTTTTTTAACTTACTGAAGTCTACACAAAGCCTTAACGGTATAACGGCAGTGCATTTAGGACAATTCCGTAATCTTATATTTAGGTATAAAGTCGATTTTCTTGTATTTACACATTTAGCAATCGATATCGAAATGCTTCAAACCATTAGTTTACCATATTTAAGTTAATTAACCCTCTTTATCTTATTAAAATCTACAAAAGCCTTAACGGCATGACGGCAGTGCATTTGGAAGAATTCCGTAATCTTATATTTAGGTATAAAGTCGATTTTTTTTTTTTTAACATATTTAAGTTAATAAACCTTCTTTAACGAACTGAAGTTGGCATAAATTCATGGCGGCATAACGGCACTGCATTTAGAATAATTCCGTAATCTTATATTTAGGTATAAATTCGATTTTCTTGTATATACGCATTTGGCAATCGATATCGAACTGCTTCAAATCATCGAAATGCTTCAAATCATTAGTTTAACATATTTAAGTTAATTAACCCTCTTTATCTTACTGAAGTCTACAAACGCCTTAACGGCATAACGGGAAAGCATTTAGAAGAATTACGTAATCTTATATTTAGGTATAAAGTCGATTTTGTTGTATATACACATTAAGCAATCGATAGCGAAATGCTTAAAATCATTAGTTTAACATATTTAAGCTAACTAACCCTCTTTATCTTACTAAAGTCTACAAAAGCCTTAACGGCATAACGGCAGTGCATTTGGAAGAATTCCGTAATCTTATATTTAGGTATAAAGTCGATTTTTTTTTTTTAACATATTTAAGTTAATAAACCTTCTTTAACGAACTGAAGTTGGCATAAATCCATGGCGGCATTACGGCAGTGCATTCAGAATAATTCCGTAATCTTATATTTAGGTATAAATTCGATTTTCTTGTATATACGCATTTGGCAATCGATATCGAACTGCTTCAAATCATAAGTTTAACATATTTAAGTTAATTAACCTTCTTTAACGAACTGAAGTTGGCATAAATCCATGGCGGCATAACGCCACTGCCTCTAAGAATAATTCCGTAGTCTTATATTTAGGTATAAAGTCGATTTTGTTGTATATACACATTTAGCAATCGATATCGAAATGCCTCAAATCATTAGTTTAACATATTTAAGTTAATTAACCTTCTTTAACATATTGAAGTTGATATAAAGCCATGGCGGCATAACGACAGTACATTTGGAAGAATTCCGTAATCTTATAGTTAGGTATAAAGTCGATTTTCTTGTATATATGCATTAAGCAATCGATTTCGAAATGCTTCAACCCATTAGTTTAACATATTTTGATTAATAAACCTTCCTTAACGAACTGAAAATGGCATAAAGCCCTGGCAACATAACGACAGTGCATTTAGAAGAATTCCGTAATATTATATTTAGGTATTAAGTCGATTTTCTTAAATTTACACAATAAGCAATCGACATCGAAATGCTTCAAATCATTAGTTTAACATATTTAAGTTAATAAACTTTTTTTAGCTTACTGAAGTCGTCACAAAGCCTTAAATGTAAAACAGCAGTGCATTTTGGAGAATTCCGTAATCTTATATTTAGATGTAAAGCCGATTTTCTTGTATTTACATATTTAGCAATCGATATCGAAATGCTTCAAACCATTAGTTTAACATATTTAAGTTAATAAAGCTTTTTAACGAACTGAAGTTGGCATAAATCCATGGCGGCATAACGGCAGTGCATTTAGAAGAATTCCGTAATCTTATATTTAGGTATAAAGTCGATTTTGTTGTTTATACGCATCTGGCAATCGATATCGAAATGCTTCAAATCATTAGTTTGACATATTTAAGTTAACAAACCTACTTTAACGCACTGAAGTTAACACAAAGCCATGGCGGCATAACGGCAGTGGATGTAGAAGAAATCCGTAATCTTATATTTAGGTATAAAGTCGATTTTCTTAAATTAACACAATAAATAATCGACATCGAAATGCTTCATATCATTAGTTCAACATATTTAAGCTAACAAACCTACTTTAACGCACTGAAGTTAACACAAAGCCATGGCGGCATAACGGCAGTGCATGTAGAAGAAATCCGCAATCTTATATTTAGGTATAAAGTCGATTTTCTTAAATTTACACAATAAGCAATCGACATCGAAATGCTTCAAATCATTAGTTTAACATATTTAAGTTAATTAACCTTCTTTAACATCTTGAAGTTGATATAAAGCCATGGCGGCATAACGACAGTACATTTGGAAGAATTCCGTAATCTTATATTTAGGTATAAAGTCGATTTTCTTGTATATATGCATTAAACAATCGATTTCGAAATGCTTCAAATAACTGGAGTAACATATCTAAGTTAATAAACCTTCTTTAACGAACTGAAGTTAAAATAAAGCCATAACGGTATAACGGCAGTGCATTTGGGAGAATTTCGTTATCTTATATTTAGGTATAAAGTCGATTTTATTGTATATACACATTTAGCAATCGATATCGAAATGCCTCAAATCATTAGTTTAACATATTTAAGTTAATTAACCTTCTTTAACGTATTGAAGGTGATATAAAGCCATGGCGGCATAACGACAGTACATTTGGAAGAATTCCGTAATCTTATATTTAGGTATAAAGAAGATTTTATTGTATATATGCATTAAGCAATCGATTTCGAAAATCTTCAAATCATTAGTTTAACATATTTAAGCTAATAAAACTTCTTTAACGAACAGAAGTTAACATAAAGCCATAACTGCATAACGGCAGTGCATGTAGAAGAATTCCGTAATCTTAAGTTTAAGTATAAATTCGATTTTGTTGTATATACACATTTAGTAATCGATATCGAAATACCTCAAATCATTAGTTTAACATATTTAAGTTAATTAACCATCTTTATCTTACTGAAGTCTACAAACGCCTAAACGGCATAACGGCAGTGCATGTAGAAGAATTCCGTTATCTTATATTTAGGTGTAAAGTCGATTTTCTTGTAAATACTCATTTAGCAATCGATATCGAAATGCTTCAAATCATTAGTTTGACATATTTAAGTTAACAAACCTTCTTTAACGAACTGAAGTTGGCATAAATCCATGGCCGCATAACGGCAGTGCTTTTAGGATAATTCCGTTATCTTATATTTAGGTACAAAGTCGATTTTCTTGTATATACTCATTTAGCAATCGCTATCGAAATGCTTCAAATCATTAGTTTAACATATTTAAGTTAATTAACCCTCTTTATCATACTGAAGTCTATAAAGTCGATTTTCTTGTATATACGCATTTAGCAATCGATATCGAAATGCTTCAAACCATTAGTTTAACATATTTAATTTAATTAACCTTCTTTAACATATTGAAGTTGATATAAAGCCGTGGCGGCATAACGACAGTACATTTGGAAGAATTCCGTAATCTTATATTTAGGTATAAAGTCGGTTTTCTTGTTTATACTCATTTAGCAATCGATATCGAAATGCTTCAAATAACTGGAGTAACATATTTAAGTTAATAAACCTTCTTTAACGAACTGAAGTGTGCATAGCTAAACGGCATAACGGCAGTGCATTTAGAATAATTCCGTAATCTTATATTTAGTTATAAAGTCGATTTTCTTAAATTTACACAATAAGCAATCGAAATCGAAATGCTTCAAATCATTAGTTTAACATATTTAAGTTAATAAACTTTTTTTAACTTACTGAAGTCCACACAAAGCCTTAACGGTATAACGGCAGTGCATTTAGGAGAATTCCGTAATCTTATATTTAGGTATAAAGTCGATTTTCTTGTAAATACATATTTTGCAATCGATATCGAAATGCTTCAAATCATTAGTTTAACATATTTAAGTTATTTAACCCTCTTTATCTTATTAAAGTCTACAAAAGCCTTAACGGCATAACGGTAGTGCATTTGGAAGAATTCCGTAATCTTATATTTAGGTATAAAGTCGATTTTCTTGTATGTACTCATTTAGCTATCGATATCGACATGCTACAAATCATTAGTTTAACATATTTAGGTTAATAAACCTCCTTTAACGAACTGAAGTTGGCATAAATCCATGGCGGCATAACTGCAGTGCATTTGGAAGAATTCCGTTATCTTATATTTAGGTATAAAGAAGATTTTCTTGTATATATGCATTTAGCAATCGATTTCGAAAATCTTCAAATCATTAGTTTAAGATATTTAAGTTAATTAACCCTCTTTATCTTACTGAAGTTTACAAACGCCTTAACGGCATAACGGCAAAAAATTTAGAAGAATTACGTAATCTTATATTTAGGTATAAATTCGATTTTGTTGTATATACACATTAAGCAATCGATATCGAAATGCTTCAAATCATTAGTTTAACATATTTAAGTTAATAAACCTTCTTTAACGAACTGAAGTTGGCATAGCTAAACGGCATAACGGCAGTGCATTTGGAATAATTCCGTAATCTTATATTAAGGGATAAAGTCGATTTTCTTAAATTTACACAATAAGCAATCGATATCGAAATGCTTCAAATCATTAGTTTAACATATTTAAGTTAATTAACCCTCTTTATCTTACTGAAGTTTACAAACGCCTTAACGGCATAACGGCAAAGCATTTGGAAGAATTCCGTAATCTTATATTTAGGTATAAAGTCGATTTTCTTGTATATACTCATTTAGCAATCGAAATCGAAATGCTTCAAATCATTAGTTTAACATATTTAAGTTAATAAACCGTCTTTAGCGAACAAAAGTTGGCATAAATCTATGGCGGCCTAACGGCAGTGCATTCAGAGTAATTCCGTAATCTTATATTTCGGTATAAAGTCGATTTTCTTGTATATACGCATTTGGCAATCGATATCGAAATGATTCAATTCATAAGTTTAACATATTTAAGTTAATTAACCTTCTTTATCTTACTGAAGTTTACATAAAGCCATAAAGGTTTAACGGCAGTGCATTTGGGAGAACTTCGTAATCTTATATTTAGGTATAAAGTCGATTTTGTTGTATATACACATATAGATATCGATATCGAAATGCCGTAAATCATTAATTTAACATATTTAACTTAATTAATACTCTTTATCTTACTGAAGTCTACAAACGCCTTAACGGCATAACGCAAAAGCATTTAGAAGAATTACGTTATCTTATATTTAGGTATAAGGTCGATTTTCTTGTATATACGCATTTGGCAATCGATATCGAAATGCTTCAAATCATTAGTTTAACATATTTAAGTTAATTAACCTTCTTTGTCTTACTGAAGTTTACATAAAGCCATGGCGGCATAACGACAGTACATTTGGAAGAATTCCGTAATCTTATATTTAGGTATAAAGTCGATTTTCTTGTATACACACATTTAGCAATCGATATCGAAATGCCTCAAATTATTAGTTTAACATATTTAACTTAATTAATCCTCTTTATCTTGCTGAAGTCTACAAACGCCTTAACGGCATAACGCCAAAGCATTTAGAAGAATTACGTTATCTTATATTTAGGTATAAGGTCGATTTTCTTGTATATACTGATTTAGCATTCGATATCGAAATGCTTCAAATCATTAGTTTGACATATTTAAGTTAACAAACCTACTTTAACGCACTGAAGTTAACACAAAGCCATGGCGGCATAACGGCAGTGCATGTAGAAGAAATCCATAATCTTATATTTAGGTATAAAGTCGATTTTGTTGTATATACACATTTAGCAATCGATATCGAAACGCTTCAAATCATTAATTTAACATATTTAAGTTAATTAACCTTCTTTAACGTATTGAAGTTAATATAAAGCCATGGCGGCATAACGGTAGTGCATTTGGAAGAATTCCGTAATCTTATATTTAGGTATAAAGTCGATTTGGTTGTATATACACATTTAGCAATCGATATCGAAATGCTTCAAATCATTAGTTTAACATATTTAAGTTAATTATCCTTCTTTAACATATTGAAGTTGATATAAAGCCATGGCTGCATAACGACAGTACATTTGGAAGAATTCCGTTATCTTATATTTAGGTATAAAGTCGATTTTCTTGTATATATGCATTAAGCAATCGATTTCGAAATGCTTCAAATAACTGGTTTAACATATTTAAGTTAATAAACCTTTTTTAAACGAACTGAAGTTAACATAAAGCCATAACGGCATAACGGCAGTGAAATTTAGAAGAATTACGTAATCTTATATTTAGGTATAAAGTCGATTTTCTTGTATATACACATTTAGCAATCGATATCGAAATGCTTCAAAGCATTAGTTTAACATATTTAAGTTAAAAAACCCTTTTTTTAGCTTACTGAAGTCTACACAAAGCCCTAACGGCATAACGGCAGTGCATTTAGAAGAATTCCGTATTCTTATATTTAGGTGTAAAGTCGATTTTCTTGTATTTACTATTTAGCAATCGATATCGGAATGCTTCAAATCATTAGTTTAACATATTTAATTTAAATTTAAACCCCCTTCTTTATCTTTTTAAAAAGGGTGATATAAAGCCTTGGCGGCAAAACCGGCAGTGCATTTGGGAGAATTTCGTAATCTTATATTTAGGTATAAAGTCGATTTTGTTGTATATACTCATTTAGCAATCGATATCGAAATGCTTCAAATCATTAGTTTAACATTTTTAAAAGTTAATTAACCTTTTTTAAATCGAAAGGTTTTAAAATAAAGCCATGGCTGCTTAACGGCAGTGCATTTGGAAAAAATTCCGTAATCTTATTTTTAAAGGTATAAATTCGATTTTCTTGTATATACACATTTAGCAATCGATTTCAAAAATCCTTCAAATCATTAGTTTAACATATTTGAGTTAAAAAAAACCCTTTTTAAATCTTAAGAATTTAAACAAAACGCCTTAACTGCATAACGGCAAAAGCATTTAGAAGAATTCCGTAATCTTATTTTTAAAGGTATAAATTCGATTTTCTTGTATATACTCATTTAGCAATCGATATCGAAATGCTTCAAATCATTAGTTTGACATATTTAAGCTAACAAACCTTCTTTAACGAACTGAAGTTGGCATAAATCCATGGCCGCATAACGGCAGTGCTTTTAGAATAATTCCGTTTTCTTATATTTAGGTATAAAGTCGATTTTCTTGTATATACTCATTTAGCAATCGTTATCGAAATGCTTCAAATCATTAGTTTAACATTTTTTTTTTTTTTTTGGGGGCATAACGGCAGTGCATTTGGAGAATTTCGTAATCTTATATTTAGGTATAAAGTCGATTTTGTTGTATATACACATTTAGCAATCGATATCGAAATGCTTCAAATCATTATTTAACATATTTAAGTTAATAACCTTCTTTAACGCACTGAAGTTATATAAAGCCATGGCGCATAACGGTAGTGCATTTAGAAGAATTCCGTAAGCTCATATTTAGGTATAAAGTCGATTTGGTTGTATATACACATTTAGCAATCGATATCGAAATGCTTAAAATATTAGTTTAACATATTTAAGTTAATTATCCTTCTTTAACATATTGAAGTTGATATAAAGCCATGGCGGCATAACGACAGTACATTTGGAAGAATTCCGTTATCTTATATTTAGGTAGAAAGTCGATTTTCTTGTATATATGCATTAAGCAATCGATTTCGAAATGCTTCAAATAACTGGTGCAACATATCTAAGTTAATAAACCTTCTTAAACGAACTGAAGTTAACATAAAAACATAACGGCATAACGGCAGTGCAATTAGAAGAATTAAGTAATCTTATATTTAGGTATAAAGTCGATTTTCTTGTATATACACATTTAGCAATCGATATCGAAATGCTTCAAAGCATTAGTTTAACACATTTAAGTTAATAAACTTTTTTTAGCTTACTGAAGTCTACACAAAGCCCTAACGGCATAACGGCAGTGCATGTAGAAGAATTCCGTATTCTTATATTTAGATGTAAAGTCGATTTTCTTGTATTTACTATTAAGCAATCGATATCGGAATGCTTCAAACCATTAGTTTAACATATTTAAGTTAATTAATCTTTTAACGTATTGAAGGTATAAAAGCCATGGCGGCATACCGACAGTACATTTGGAAGAATTCCGTAATCTTATATTTAGGTATAAAGTCGATTTTCTTGTATATACTCATATAGCAATCGATATCGAAATGCTTCAAATCATTAGTTTAACATATTTAAGTTAATAAACCTTCTTTAACGAAAGATGTAAATAAAGCCATAACTGCATAACGGCAGTGCATTTAGAAGAATTCCGTAATCTTATGTTTAAGTATAAATTCGATTTTCTTGTATATACACATAAAGCAATCGATATCGAAATCCTCAAAACATTAGTTTAACATATTTAAGTTAATTAACCCTCTTTATCTAAGAAGTTACAAACGCCTTAACGGCATAACGGCAAAGCATTTAGAAGAATTACGTAATCTTATATTTAGGTATAAAGACGATTTTCTTGTATATACTCATTTAGCAATCGATATCGAAATGCTTCAAATCATTAGTTTGACATATTTAAGCTAACAAACCTTCTTTAACGAACTGAAGTTGGCATAAATCCATGGCCGCATAACGGCAGTGCTTTTAGAATAATTCCGTTTTCTTATATTTAGGTATAAAGTCGATTTTCTTGTATATACTCATTTAGCAATCGCTATCGAAATGCTTCAAATCATTAGTTTAACATATTTAAGCTAATAAACCTTCTTTATCTTACTGAAGTTTACGTAAAGCCATGGCGGCATAACGACAGTACATTTGGAAGAATTCCGTAACCTTATATTTAGGTATAAAGTCGATTTTCTTGTATATATGCATTAAGCAATCGATTTCGAAATGCTTCAAATAACTGGTGTAACATATCTAAATTAATAAACCTTCTTAAAGGAACTGAAGTAAACATAAAGCTATAACGGCATAACGGCAGTGTATTTAGAAGAATTCCGTAAGCTTATATTTAGGTATATTGTCGATTTTCTTGTATATACGCATTTGGCAATCGATATCGAAATGCTTCAAATCATTAATTTAACATATTTAAGTTAATTAACCTTCTTTATCTTACTGAAGTTTACGTAAAGCCATGGCGGCATAACGACAGTACATTTGGAAGAATTCCGTAATCTTATATTTAGGTGTAAAGTCGATTTTCTTGTATACACATATTTAGCAATCTTAGCATAACGGCAGTGCTTTTAGAATAATTCCGTTTTCTTATATTTAGGTATAAATTCGATTTTTTTGTATACACACATTTAGCAATCGATATCTAAATGCTTCAAATAATTAGTTTAACATATTTAAGTTAATTAACCATTTTTAACGTATTGAAGTTGATATAAAGCCATGGCGGCACAACGACAGTACATTTGGAAGAATTCCGTAATCTTGTGCTTAGGTATAAAGTCGATTTTCTTGTATATACACATTAAGCAATCGATATCGAAATGCTTCAAATCATTAGTTTAACATATTTAAGTTAATTAACCCTCTTTATCTTACTGAAGTTAATATAAAGCCATGGCGGCATAACGGCAGTGCATTTAGAAGAATTCCGTAAGCTCATATTTAGGTATAAAGTCGATTTGGTTGTATATACACATTTAGCAATCGATATCTAAATGCTTCAAATCATTAGTTTAACATATTGAAGTTAATTAACCTTTTTTAACGTATTGAAGTTGATATAAAGCCTTGGTGGCATAACGACAGTACATTTGGAAGATTTCCGTAATCTTGTATTTATGTATAAATAAGATTTTCTTGTATATATGCATTTAGCAATCGATTTCGAAAATCTTCAAATCATTAGTTTAACATATTTAAGTTAATAAACCTTCTTTAACGACCAGAAGTTAACATAAAGCCATAACTGCATAACGGCAAAGCATTTAGAAGAAATACGTAATCTTATGTTTAGGTATAAAGTCGATTTTCTTGAATATACTCACTTAGCAATCGATATCGAAATGCTTCAAATCATTAGTTTGACATATTTAAGTTAACAAACCTACTTTAACGCACTGAAGTTAACACAAAGCCATGGCGGCATAACGGCAGTGCATGTAGAAGAAATCCATAATCTTATATTAAGGTATAAAGTCGATTTTGTTGTATATACACATTTAGCAATCGATATCGAAACGCTTCAAATCATTAATTTAACATATTTAAGTTAATTAACCTTCTTTAACGCACTGAAGTTAATATAAAGCCATGGCGGCATAACGGCAGTGCATTTAGAAGAATTCCGTAAGCTCATATTTAGGTATAAAGTCGATTTGGTTGTATATACACATTTAGCAATCGATATCGAAATGCCTCAAATCATTAGTTTAACATATTTAAAATAATTAACCTTCTTTAACGTATTGAAGTTGATACAAACCTTGGCGGCATAACGACAGTACTTTTGGAAGAATTCCGTAATCTTATATCTAGGTATAAAGTCGATTTTCTTGTATATACACATTTAGCAATCGAAATGCTTCAAATCATTAGTTTAACATATTAACGTTAATTAACCATCTTTAACGTATTGAAGGTGAAATAAAGCCATGGCGCCATAACGACAGTAATTTGGAAGAATTCCGTAACCTTATATTTAGGTATAAAGTCGATTTTCTTGTAAATATGCATTTAGAAATCGATATCGAAATGCTTCAAATCATAAGTTTAACATATTTAAGTTAATTAACAATCTTTAACGTAGTAAAGGTGAAACAAAGCCATGGCGCCATAACGACAGTAATTTGGAAGAATTCCGTAATCTTATATTTACTTATAAAGTCGATTTTCTTGTATATATGCATTTAGAAATCGATATCGAAATGCTTCAAATCATTAGTTTAACATATTTAAGTTAATTAACCATCTTTATCGTATTGAAAGTGAAATAAAGCCATGGCGCCATAACGACAGTAATTTAGAAGAATTCCGTAATCTTATATTTAGGTATAAAGTCGATTTTCTTGTATATATGCATTAAGCAATCGATATCGAAATGCTTCAAATAACTGGTTTAACATATTTAAGTTAATAAACCTTCTTTAACGCACTGAGGTTAACACAAAGCCATGGCGGCATAACGGCAGTGCATGTAGAAGAATTCCGTAATCTTATATTTAGGTATAAATTCGATTTTTTTTTTATACACATTTAGCAATCGATATCGAAATGCTTCAAATCATTAGTTTAACAAATCTAAGTTAATTAACCTTCTTTAACGTATTGAAGTTGATATAAAGCCATGGCGGCATAACGACAGTACATTTGGAAGAATTCCGTAATCTTATATTTAGGTATAAAGTCGATTTTGTTGTATATACTCATTTAGCAATCGATATCGAGATGCTTCAAATCATTAGTTTAACATATTTAAGTTAACAAACCTACTTTAACGCACTGAAGTTAACACAAAGCCATGGCGGCATAACGGCAGTGCATGTAGAAGAATTCCGTTATCTTATATTTAGGTATAAGTTCGATTTTTTTGTATATACTCATTTAGCAATCGATATCGTAATGCTTCGAATCATAAGTTTAACATATTTAAGTTAACAAAACTACTTTAACGCACTGAAGTTAACACAAAGCCATGGCGGCATAACGGCAGTGCATGTAGAAGAATTCCGTAATCTTATATTTAGGTACAAAGTCGATTTTGTTGTATATATGCATTTAGCAATCGATTTCGAAAATCTTCAAATCATTAGTTTAACATATTTAAGTTAATTAACATTCTTTAACGTATTGAACGTGATATAAAGCCATGGCGACATAACGACAGTACACTTGGGAGAATTCCGTAATATTATATTTAGGTAAGAATTCGATTTTCTTGTACATATGCATTTAGCAAACGATTTTGAAATGCTTCAAATCATTAGTTTAACATATTCAAGTTAACAAACCTACTTTAACGCACTGAAGTTTACACAAAGCCATGGCGGCATAACATCTTATATTTAGTTATAAATTCGGTTTTTTTTGTATATACACGTTTAGCAATCGATATCGAAATGCTTCAAACCATTAGTTTAACATATTTAAAATAATTAACCTTCTTTAACGTATTGAAGTTGATACAAACCATGGCGGCATAACGACAGTGCATTTGGAAGAATTCCGCAATCTTATATTTAGCTATAAAGTCGATTTTCTTGTATATACACATTTAGCAATCGATATCGAAATGCTTCAAATCATTAGTTTAACATATTAAAGTTAATTAACCAACTTTAACATATTGAAGGTGAAATAAAGCCATGGCGCCATAACGACAGTAATTTGGAAGAATTCCGTAACCTTATATTTAGGTATAAAGTCGATTTTCTTGTATATATGCATTTAGAAATCGATATCGAAATGCTTCAAACCATTAGTTTAACATATTTAAAATAATTAACCTTCTTTAACGTATTGAAGTTGATACAAACCATGGCGGCATAACGACAGTAATTTGGAAGAATTCCGTAATCTTATATTTAGGTATAAAGTCGATTTTCTTGTATATATGCATTTAGAAATCGATATCGAAATGCTTCAAATCATTAGTTTAACATATTTAAGTTAATTAACCATCTTTAACGTATTGAAGGTGAAATAAACCCAAGGCGCCATAACGACAGTAATTTGGAAGAATTCCGTATTCTTATATTTAGCTATAAAGTCGATTTTTCTTGTATATATGCATTAAGCAATCGATATCGAAATGCTTCAAATAACTGGTTTAACATATTTAAGTTAATAAACCTTCTTTAACTAACTGAAGTTAACATAAGGCCATGGCGGAATAACGGCAGTGCATTTGGAAGAATTCCGTTATCCTAGGTTTAGGTATAAAGTCAGGTTTCTTGTACTAGCACATTTAGCAATGGATATCGAAATGCTTCAAATCATTAGTTTAACATATTTAAGTTAAATTACCATCTTTAACCTACCGAAGGTGACATGAAGCCATGGCGGCGGTGCATGTAGAAGAATTCCGTAATTTTATAATTAGGTATAAAATCGATTTTGTTGTATAAACACATTTAGCAATCAATATCGAAATGCTTCAAATCATTAGTTTAACATATTTAAGTTAATAAACGTTTTTTAACGCACTGAAGTCTATATAAAGCCTTAAGGGTATAACTGCAGTGCATTCAGAAGAATTCCGTAAACTTCTATTTAGGTATAAAGTCGATTTTCTTGTATATACACATTTAGCAATCGATATCGAAATGCTTCAAATCATTAGTTTAACATATTTAAGTTAATTAACCTTCTTTAACTTATTGGAGTTTATATAAAGCCATGGCGGCATAACGGCAGTTCATTTAGAAGAATTCCGTAATCTTATATTTAGGTATAAAGTCGATTTTCTTGTATATACTCATTTAGCAATCGCTATCGAAATGCTTCAAATCATTAGTTTAACATATTTAAGTTAATAAACCTTCTTTAACGAACTGAAGTTGGCATAAATCCATGGCGGCATAACGGCAGTGCATGTAGAAGAATTCCGTAGTCTTATATTTAGGTATAAATTCGATTTTCTTGTATATACGAATTTAGCAAGCGATATCGAAATGCTTTAAATCATTAGTTTAACATATTTAAGTTAATTAACCTTCTTTAACGTATTGAAGTTGATACAAAGCCATGGCGGCATAACGGCAGTTCATTTAGAAGAATTCCGTAATCTTATATTTAGGTATAAAGTCGATTTTGTTTTATATACACATTTAGCAATCGATAACGAAATGCTTCAAATCATTAGTTTAACATATTTAAGTTAATTAACCTTCTTTATCTTACTGAAGTTTACATAAAGCCATAACGGTATAACGGCAGTTCATTTAGAAGAATTCCGTAATCTTATATTTAGGTATAAAGTCGATTTTCTTTTATATACACATTTAGCAATCTATATAGAAATGCTTCAAATCATTAGTTTAACATATTTAAGTTAATTAACCCTCTTTATCTTACTGAAGTCTACAAACGGCTTAACGGCAAAGCATTTAGAAGAATTACGTAATCTTATATTTAGGTATAAAGTCGATTTTCTTGTATATAGTCATTTAGCAATCTATATAGAAATGCTTCAAATCATTAGTTTAACATATTTAAGTTAATTAACCCTCTTTATCTTACTGAAGTCTACAAACGCCTTAACGGCATAACGGCACTGCATTTAGGAGAATTCCGTAATCTTATATTTAGGTATAAAGTCGATTTTCTTGTATATACACATTTAGCAATCGATATCGAAATGTCTCAAATCATTAATTTAACATATTTAAGCTAATTAACCGTCTTTATCACACTAAAGTCTACAAAAGCCTTAACAAAAGCCGTAATCTTATATTTAGGTATAAAGTCGATTTTCTTGTATATACTCATTTAGCAATCGATATCGAGATGCTTCAAATCATTAGTTTACCATATTTAAATTAATAAACATTTGTTAGCTTAATGAGGTCTACATAAAGCCTTAACGGTATAACGGCAGTGCATTTAGAAGAACTCCGTAATGTTATAATTTTATATTGAGGTATAAAGTCGATTTTCTTGTATATACACATTTAGCAACCGATATCGAAATGCTTCAAATCATTAGTTTAACATATTTAAAATAATTAACCTTCTTTAACGTATTGAAGTTGATACAAACCTTGGCGGCATAACGACAGTACATTTGGAAGAATTCCGTAATCTTATATCTAGGTATAAAATCGATTTTCTTGTATATACCCCTTTAGCAATCGATATCGAAATGCTTCAAATCATTAGTTTACCATATTTAAGTTAATAAACCTTCTTTAACGAACTGAAGTTTACATAAAGCCATAACGGTATAACGGCAGTGCATTTGGGAGAATTTCGTTATCTTATATTTAGGTATAAAAACGATTTTCTTGCATATATGCATTTAGCAATCGATTTCGAAATGCTTCAAATAACTGGGGTAACATATCTAAGTTAATAAACCTTCTTTAACGAACTGAAGTTAACATAAAGCCATAACGATATAACGGCAGCGCATTTGGAAGAATTCCGTGAGCTTATATTTAGATATAAAGTCGATTTTCTTGTAAATATGCATTAAGCAATCGATTTCGAAATGCTTCTAATAACTGGTGTAACATATCTAAGTTAATAAACCTTCTTTAACGAACGGAAGTTAACATAAAGCCTTAACGACATAACGGCAGTGCATTTAGAAGAATTCCGTAAGGTCATATTTAGGTACAAAGTGTTGTATACACGCATTTAGCAATCGATATCAAAATGCTTCAAATCATTAGTTTAACAAGTTAAGTTAATTAACCTTCTTTAACGTATTGAAGGTGATATAAAGCCATAGCGGCATAACGACAGTACATTTGGAAGAATTCCGTAATCTTATATTTAGGTATAAAGAAGATTTTCTTGTATATATGCATTTAGCAATCGATTTCGAAAATTCTCATACCATTAGTTTAACATATTTAAGTTAATAAACCTTCTTTAGCGAACAGAAGTTAACATAAAGCCATAACGGCATAACGGCAAAGCATTTAGAAGAATTACGTAATCTTATATTTAGGTATAAAGTCGATTTTCTTGTATATGCTCATTTAGCAGTCGATATCGAAATGCTTCAAATCATTAGTTTAACATATTTAAGTTAATAAGCCTTCTTTAACGAACTGAAGTTGGCATAAATCCATGGCGGCATAACGGCAGTACATTTAGAATAATTCCGTAATCTTATATTTCGGTATAAAGTCGATTTTCTTGTATATACGCATTTAGCAATCGATATCGAAATGCTTCAAATCATTAGTTTAACATATTTAAGTTATTTAACCTTCTTTATCTTACTGAAGTTTACATAAAGCCATAACGGTATAACGGCAGTGCATTTGGGAGAATTTCGTTACCATATATTAAGGTATAAAGTTGATTTTCTTGTATATACACATTTAGCAATCGATATCGAAATGTCTCAAATCATTAGTTTTACGTATTTAAGTTAATTAACCCTCTTTATCTTACTAAAGTCTACAAACATCTTAACGGCATAACGGCAAAGCATTTAGAAGAATTACGTAATCTTATATTTAGGTATAAAGTCGATTTTCTTGTATATACTCATTTAGCAATCGATACCGAAATGCTTCGTATCATTAGTTTGACATATTTAAGTTAACAAACCTACTTTAACGCACTGAAGTTAACACAAAGCTATGGCGGCATAACGGCAGTGCATTTGGGAGAATTTCGTAATCTTATATATAGGTATAAAGTCGATTTTGTTGTTTATACACATGTAGAAATCGATATCGAAATGCCACACATCATTAGTTTAACATGTTTAAGTTAATTAACCTTCTTTATCGTATTGAAGGTGACATAAAGCCATGGCGGCATAACGACAGTACATTTGGAAGAATTCCGTAATCTTATATTTAGGTGGAAAGTCGATTTTCTTGTATATATGCATTAAGCAATCGATTTCGAAATGCTTCTAATAACTGGTGTAACATATCTAAGTTAATAAACCTTTTTTAACGAACTGAAGTTAACATAAAGCCTTAACGGCATAACGGCAGTGCATTTAGAAGAATTCCGTAAGGTCATATTTAGGTAAAAAGTGTTGTATTCACGCATTTAGCAATCGATATCAAAATGCTTCAAATCATTAGTTTAACATATTTAAGTAAATTTACCTTCTTTAACGTATTGAAGGTGATATAAAGCCATAGCGGCATAACGACAGTACATTTGGAAGAATTCCGTATTCTTATATTTAGGTATAAAGTCGATTTTCTTGTATATATGCATTAAGCAATCGATATCGAAATGCTTCAAATAACTGGTTTAATAAAGCTTCTTTAACGCACTGAAGTTAAGATAAAGCCATAACGGTATAACGGCAGTGCGTTTAGAAGAATTCCGTAATATCATATTTAGGTATAAAGTCGATTTTTTTGTATATATGCATTTAGCAAACGATTTCGAAAATCTTCAAATCATTAGTTTTACATATTTAAGTTAATTAAACTTCTTTAACGTATTGAAGGTGATATAAAGCCATGGCGACATAACGACAGTACATTTGGAAGAATTCCGTAATCTTATATTTAGGTATAAAGTCGATTTTCTTGTATATACTCATTTAGCAATCGATATCGAAATGCTCCAAATCATAAGTTTAACATATTAAAGTTAATTAACCTTCTTTATCTTACTGAAGTTTACAAACGGCTTAACGGCATAACGGCAAAGCATTTAGAAGAATTACGTAATCTTATATTTAGGTATAAAGTCGATTTTTTTGTATATACACATTTAGCAATCGATATCGAAATGCCTGATATCCTTAGTTTAACACATATAAGTTAATTAACCTTCTTTAACATATTGAAGTTGATATAAAGCCTTGGCGGCATAACGACAGTACGTTTGGAAGAATTCCGTAATGTTATATTTAGGTATAAAGTCGATTTTATTGTATATATGCATTAAGCAATCGATTTCGAAATGCTTCAGATAACTGGTGTAACATAACTAAGTTAATAAACCTTCTTTAACGAACTGAAGTTAACATAAAGCCATAACGGCTTAACGGCAGGGCATTTGGAAGAATTCCGTAAGCTCATATTTAGGTATAAAGTCGATTTTGTTGTACATACACATTTAGCAATCGATATCGAAATGCCTCAAATCATTAGTTTAACATATTTAAGTTAATTAACCTTCTTTAACATATGGAAGTTGATATAAAGCCCTGGCGGCATAACGATAGAACATTTGGAAGAATTCCGTAATGTTATATTTAGGTATAAAGTCGATTTTCTTGTATATATGCATTAAGCAATCGATTTCGAAATGCTTCTAATAACTGGTGTAACATATCTAAGTTAATAAACCTTCTTTAACGAACGGAAATTAACATAAAGCCATAACGGCATAACGGCAGTTCATTTAGAAGAATTCCGTAAGCTCATATTTAGGTATAAAGTCGATTTTGTTGTACATACGCTTTTAGCAATCGATATCAAAATGCTGCAAATCATTAGTTTAACAAGTTAAGTTAATTAACCTTCTTTAACGTATTGAAGGTGATATAAAGCCATAGCGGCATAACGACAGTTCATGTGGAAGAATTCCGTAATCTTATATTTAGGTATAAAGTCGATTTTCTTGTATATATGCATTAAGCAAACAATATCGAAATGCTTCAAATAACTGGCTTAACATATTTAAGTTAATAAAGCTTCTTTAACGCACTGAAGTTAACATAAAGCCATGGCGGCATAACGGCAGTGCTTTTAGAAGAATTCCGTAATCTTATATTTAGGTATAAAGTTGATTTTCTTGTATATACTCATTTAGCAATCGATTTCGAAATGCTTCAAATCATTAGTTTAACATATTTAAGTTAATTTACCTTCTTAAACGAACAGAAGTTAACATAAAGCCATAACGGCATAACGGCAGTGCATTTAGAAGAATTCCGTAATCTTATATTTATGTAGAAAGTCGATTTTCTTGTATATACTCATTTAGCAATCGATAGCGGAATACTTCAAATCATTAGTTTAACATATTTAAGTTAACAAACCTACTTTAACGCACTGAAGTTAACACAAAGCAATGGCGGCATAACGGCAGTGCATGTAGAAGAATTCCGTAATCTTCTATTTAGGTATGAATTCGATTTTTTTGTATATACACATTTAGCAATCGATTTCGAAATGCTTCAAATCATTAGTTTAACATATTTAAGTTAATTTACCTTCTTTAACGAACAGAAGTTAACACAAAGCCATGGCGGCATAACGGCAGTACATGTAGAAGAAATCCGTAATCTTATATTTAGGTATAAAATCGATTTTTTTGTATATACCCATTTAGCAATCGATATCGAAATGCTTCAAATCATTAGTTTAACATATTTAAGTTAATTAACCCTCTTTAACGTATTGAAGTTGATATGAAGCCATGGCGGCATAACGACAGTACATTTGGAAGAATTCCGTAGTCTTATATTTAGGTATAAAGTCGATTTTCTTGTATATATGCATTAAGCAATCGATATCGAAATGCTTCAAATAACTGGTTTAATAAAGCTTCTTTAACGCACTGAAGTTAAGATAAAGCCATAACGGTATAACGGCAGTGCGTTTAGAAGAATTCCGAAATATCATATTTAGGTATAAAGTCGATTTTTTTGTAAATATGTATTTAGCAAACGATTTCGAAAATCTTCAAATCATTAGTTTTACATATTTAAGTTAATTAAACTTCTTTAACGTATTGAAGGTGATATAAAGCCATGGCGACGTAACGACAGTACATTTGGAGAATTCCGTAATCTTATATTTAGGTATAAAGTCGATTTTCTTGTATATACTCATTTAGCAATCGATATCGAAATGCTCCAAATCATAAGTTTAACATATTTAAGTTAATTAACCTTCTTTATCTTACTGAAGTTTACAAACGGCTTAACGGCATAACGGCAAAGCATTTAGAAGAATTACGTAATCTTATATTTAGGTATAAAGTCGATTTTGTTGTATATACACATTTAGCAATCGATATCGAAATGCCTGATATCATTAGTTTAACACATTTAAGTTAATTAACCTTCTTTAACATATTGAAGTTGATATAAAGCCTTGGCGGCATAACGACAGTACGTTTGGAAGAATTCCGTAATCTTATATTTAGGTATAAAGTCGATTTTCTTGTATATATGCATTAGGCAATCGATTTCGAAATGCTTCAGATAACTGGTGTAACATATCTAAGTTAATAAACCTTCTTTAACGAACTGAAGTTAACATAAAGCCATAACGGCTTAACGGCAGGGCATTTGGAAGAGTTCCGTTATCTTATATTTAGGTATAAAATCGAATTTGTTGTATATACACATTTAGCAATCGATATCGAAATGCCTCAAATCATTAGTTTAACATATTTAAGTTAATTAACCTTCTTTAACATATGGAAGTTGATATAAAGCCCTGGCGGCATAACGATAGAACATTTGGAAGAATTCCGTTATGTTATATTTAGGTATAAAGTCGATTTTCTTGTATATATGCATTAAGCAATCGATTTCGAAATGCTTCTAATAACTGGTGTAACATATCTAAGTTAATAAACCTTCTTTAACGAACTGAAGTTAACATAAAGCCATAACGGCATAACGGCAGTGCATTTAGAAGAATTCCGTAAGCTCATTTTTAGGTATAAAGTCGATTTTATTGTACATACGCTTTTAGCAATCGATATCAAAATGCTGCAAATCATTAGTTTAACAAGTTAAGTTAATTAACCTTCTTTAACGTATTGAAGGTGATATAAAGCCATAGCGGCATAACGACAGTTCATGTAGAAGAATTCCGTAATCTTATATTTAGGTATAAAGAAGATTTTCTTGTATATATGCATTTAGCAATCGATATCGAAATGCTTCAAATCATTAGTTTAATATATTTAAGTTAATTAACCCTCTTTATCTTACTGAAGTCTACAAACGGCTTAACGGCATAACGGCAAATCATTTAGAAGAATTACGTAATTTTATATTTAGGTATAAAGTCGATTTTGTTGTATATACAATTTAGCAATAGATATCGAAATGCTTCAAATCATTAGTTTAAAATATATAAGTTAATTAACCCTCTTTATCTTACTAAAGTCTACAAAAGCCTTAACGACGTAACGGCAGTGCATTTGGAAAAATTCCGTAATCTTATATTTAGGTATAAAGTCGATTTTCTTGTATATACTCGTTTAGCAATCGATATCGAAATGCTTCAAATAACTAGTGTAACATATCTAAGTTAATAAACCTTCTTAAACGAACTGAAGTTAACATGAAGCCATAACGGCATAACGGCAGTGCATTTAGAAGAATTCCGTAATCTTATATTTAGGTAGAAAGTCGATTTTCTTGTATATATGCATTAAGCAATCGATTTCGAAATGCTTCAAATCATTAGTTTAACATATTTAAGTAAATAAAGCTTCTTTAACGCACTGAAGTTAACACGAAGCCATGGCGGCATAACGGCAGTTCATGTAGAAGAATTCCGTAATCTTATATTTAGGTATAAAGCCGATTTTCTTGTATATATATATTTAGCAATCGATATCGAAATGCCTTAAATCATTAGCTTAACATATTTAAGTTAATTAACACCCTTTATCTTACTGAAGTCTACAAACGCCTTAACGGCATAACGGCAGTGCATGTAGAAGAATTCCGTTATCATATATTTAGGTATAAAGTCGATTTTCTTGTATATACACATTTAGCAATCGATATCGAAATGCCTCAAATCATTACTTTAACGTATTTAAGTTAATTAACCCTCTTTATCTTACTGAAGTCTACAAACATCTTAACGGCATATAGGCAAAGCATTTAGAAGAATTACGTAATCTTATATTTAGGTATAAAGTCGATTTTCTTGTATTTACTCATTTAGCAATCGATATCGAAATGCTTCAAATCATTAGTTTAACATATTTAAGTTAATTAACCCTCTTTATCTTACTGAAGTCTACAAACGGCTTAACGGCATAACGGCAAAGCATTTAGAAGAATTACGTAATTTTATACTTAGGTATAAAGTCGATTTTGTTGTATATACAATTTAGCAATAGATATCGAAATGCTTCAAATCATTAGTTTAAAATATATAAGTTAATTAACCCTCTTTATCTTACTAAAGTCTTCAAAAGCCTTAACGACGTAACGGCAGTGCATTTGGAAAAATTCCGTAATCTTATATTTAGGTATAAAGTCGGTTTTCTTGTATATACTCGTTTAGCAATCGATATCGAAATGCCTCAAATCATTAGTTAAACATATTTAACTTAATTAACCTTCTTTATCTTACTGAAGTGTACATAAAGCCATAACGGTATAACGGCAGTGCATTTGGGAGAATTTTGTAATCTTATATTTAGGTATAAAGTCGATTTTGTTGTATATATGCATTAAGCAATCGATTTCGAAATGCTTCAAATAACTAGTGTAACATATCTAAGTTAATAAACCTTCTTAAACGAACTGAAGTTAACATAAAGCCATGGCGGCATAACGGCAGTGCATTTAGAAGAATTCCGTAAGCTTATATTTAGGTATAAAGTTGATTTTCTTGTATATATGCATTAAGCAATCGATTTCGAAATGCTTCAAATAACTAGTGTAACATATCTAAGTTAATAAACCTTCTTAAACGAACTAAAGTTAGCATAAAGCCATAACGGCATAACGGCAGAGCATTTGGAAGAATTCCGTAATCTTATATTTAGGTATAAAGTCGATTTTTTTTGTGTATATGCATTTAGCAATCGATTTCAAAAATTTTCAAATCATTGGTTTAAAATATTTAAGTTAATAAAGCTTCTTTAACGCACTGAAGTTAACACAAAGCCATGGCGGCCTAACGGCAGTTCGTGTAGAAAAATTCCGTAATCTTATATTTAGGTATAAAGTCGATTTTCTTGTATATACACATTTAGCAATCGATATCGAAATGCCTCAAATCATTAGTTTAACATATTTAAGTGAATTAACCCCCTTTATCTTGCTGAGGTCTACAGACGCCTTAACGGCATAACGGCATTGCATGTAGAAGAATTCCGTAATCATAAATTTAGGTATAAAGTCGATTTTCTTGTATATACACATTTAGCAATCGATATCGAAACGCCTCAAATCATTAGTTTAACGTATTTAAGTTAATTAACCCTCTTTATCTTACTGAAGTCTACAAACATCTTAACGGCATAACGGCAAAGCATTTAGAAGAATTACGTAATCTTATATTTAGGTATAAAGTCGATTTTCTTGTGTGTACTCATTTAGCAATCGATATCGAAATGCTTCAAATCATTAGTTTAACATATTTAAGTTAATTAACCCTCTTTATCTTACTGAAGTCTACAAACGCCTTAACGGAATAACGGCAAAGCATTTAGAAGAATTACATAATCTTATATTTAGGTATAAAGTCGATTTTGTTGTATATACACATTTAGCAATCGATATCGAAACGCTTCAAATCATTAGTTTAACATATTTAAGCTAATTAACCCTCTATATCTTACCGAAGTCTACAAAAGCCTTAGCGGCATAACGGCAGTGCAGTCAGAAGAATTCCGTTATCATATATTTAGGTATAAAGTCGATTTTCTTGTATATACACATTTAGCAATCGATATCGAAATGCCTCAAATCATTAGTTTAACATATTTAAGATAATTAACCCTCTTTATCTTGCTGAAGTCTACAGACATCTTAACGGCATATAGGCAAAGCATTTAGAAGAAATACGTAATCTTATATTTAGGTTTAAAGTCGATTTTCTTGTATATACACATTTAGCAATCGATATCGAAATGCTTCAAATCATTAGTTTAACATATTTAAG
>JAPZAG010001669.1:0-27808 GCA_027475135.1 Bactrocera correcta | reverse complement strand
GAAGAATTCCGTAATCTCATATTTAGGTATAAAGTCGATTTTCTTGTATATACACATTTAGCTATCGATATGGAAATACTTCAAATCATTAGTTTAACATATTAAGATAATAAACGCTTTTTAGCTTACTGAAGTCTACATAAAGCCTTAACGGTATAACGCCAGTGCATTTAGAATAATTCCGTAAAGTTATAATTTTATTTTTAGGTATAAATTCCATTTTCTTTTATATACACATTTAGCAAGCGATATCGAAATGCTTCAAATCATTAGTTTAACATATTTAAGTAAATTAAATTTCTTTAACGTATTGAAGGTGATATAAAGCCATGGCGGCATAACGACAGTACATTTGGAAGAATTCCGTAAACTCATGTTTAGGTATAAAGTCGATTTTCTTTTATATATGCATTAAGCAATCGATATCGAAATGCTTCAAATAACTGGTTTAACATATTTAAGTTAATAAACCTTCTTTAACGAACTGAAGTTTACATAAAGCCATAACGGCAGTGCATTTGGAAGAACTCCGTAATCTTATATCTAGGAATAAAGTCGATTTTGTTGTATATACACATTTAGCAATAGATATCGAGATGGTTCAACTCATTAGTTTAACATATTTAAGTTAATAAACCTTCTTTAACGATTTGAAGTTTGCATATAGCCGTGACGGCATAACGGCAGTGCATTTAGAAGAATTCCGTAATGTTATAATTTTATATTTAGGTATATAGTGGATTTTCTTGTATTTACACATTTAGCAATCGATATCGAAAATCTTCAAATCATTAGTTTAACATATTTAAGTTAATTAACCTTCTTTAACGTACTGAAATTTATATAAAGCCATAACGGCATAACGGCAGTGTATTTCGAAGAATTCCGTAATCTTATATTTAGATATTAAGCCGAATTTGTTGTATATACGCATTTAGAATCGATATCAAAATTCTTCAAATCATTAGTTTAACATATTTAAAATACTTAACCTTCTTTAACGTAATGAAGGTGATATAAAGACATGGCGGCCTAACGACAGTGCATTTAGAAGAATTCCGTAATCTTATATTTAGGTATAAATTTGATTTTCTTGTATGTACACATTTAGCAAGCAATATCGAAATGCTTCAAATCATTAGTTTAACATATTTAAGTTAATTAACCTTCTTTAACGTACTGAAGTTGATATAAAGCCATGGCGGCATAACGGCAGAGCATTTAGAAGAAGTCCGTAGTCTTATATTTAGGTATAAGGTCGGTTTTCTTGTATATACACATTTAGTAATCAATAACGAAATGCTTCAAATCATTAGTTTAACATATTTAAGTTAATTAACCTTCTTTATATTACTGAAGTTTACATAAAGCCATAACGGTATAACGGCAGTGCATTTGGATGAATTCCGAAATCTTATATTAAGGTAAAAAGTCGATTTTGTTGTATATACGCATTTAGCAATCGATATCGAAATGCCTCATCTCATAAGTTTAAAATATTTAAGTTAATAAACCGTCTTTAACGATCTGAAGTTGGCATATAGCCATGGCGGCATAACGGCAGTGCATGTAGAAGAATTCCGTATTCTCATATTTAGGTATAAAGTCGATTTTCTTGTATATACGCATTTAGCTATCGATATCGAAATGCTTCAAATCTTTAGTTTAACATATTAAGATAATAAACACTTTTTAGCTTACTGAAGTCTACATAAAGCCTTAACGGTATAACGCCAGTGCATTTAGAATAATTCCGTAAAGTTATAATTTTATTTTTAGGTATAAAGTCGATTTTCTTTTATTGAAACATTTAGCAATCGATATCGAAATGCTTCAAACCATAAGTTTAACATATTTAAAATAATTAACCTTTTTTAACGTAATGAAGGTGATATAAAGCCATGGCGGCATAACGTTAGTACATTTGGAAGAATTCCGTAGTCTTATATTTAGGTATAAAATCGATTTTCTTGTACATACACATTTAGTAATCGATATCGAAATGCTTCAAATCATTAGTTTGGCATATTTAAGTAAATTAAACTTCTTTAACGTACTGAAATTTATATTTATTTAGCAATCGATTTTGAAATGCTTCCAATTATTAGTTTAACATATTTAAGTTAATTAACCCTCTCTATCTTACTGAAGTCTACATAAAGCCTTAACGGCATAACGACAGTGCATTTAGAAGAATTCCGTTATCTTATATTTAGGTATAAAGTCGATTTTCTTGTATATATACATATAGCAATCGATATCGAAATGCTTCAAATCATTAGTTTAACATATTTAAGTTAATTAACCTTCTTTAAAGTATTGAAGTTAATATAAAGCCATGGCGGCATAACGGCAGTGCATTTAGAAGAATTCCGTAATTTTATATTTAGGTATAAAGTCGAGTTTCTTGTATATACACTTTTAGCAATCGATAACAAAATGCTTCAAGTCATTAGTTTAACATATTTAAGTTAATAAACCTTCTTTAACGCACTGACGTCTTCATAAAGCCTTAACGGTATAACTGCAGTGCATTTAGAAGAATTCCGTAATCTTATATTTAGATATAAAGTCGATTTTCTTGTATATACATATTTAGCATTCGAAATCGAAATGCTTCAAAT
This sequence comes from Bactrocera correcta, assembly GCA_027475135.1. NCBI lineage: Eukaryota > Metazoa > Arthropoda > Insecta > Diptera > Tephritidae > Bactrocera > Bactrocera correcta. The sequence goes on along the minus strand of JAPZAG010001669.1, from coordinate 25,184 downwards.
CATCAGTTTAACATATTTAAGTTAATAAACCTTCTTTAACGCACTGACGTCTTCATAAAGCCTTAACTGTATAACTGCAGTGCATTTAGAAGAATTCCGTATTCTTATATTTAGGTATAAAATCGATTTTCTTGTATTTACATATTTAGCAATCGATATCGAAATGCTTCAAATCATTAGTTTAACATATTCAAGTTAATTAACCCTCTCTGTCTTACTGAAGTCTACATAAAGCCTTAACGGCATAACGGCAGTGCATTTAGAAGAATTCCGTTATCTTATATTTAGGTATAAATTTGATTTTCTTGTATGTACACATTTAGCAAGCGATATCGAAATGCTTCAAGTCATAAGTTTAACATATTTAAGTTAATTAACCTTCTTTAACGTATTGCAGTTGATATAAAGCCATGGCGGCATAACGGCAGTTCATTTAGAAGAATTCCGTAATCTTATGTTTAGGTATAAATTCGATTTTCTTGTATATACACATTTAGCAAGCGATATCAAAATGCTTCAAATCATTAGTTTAACATATTTAAGTTAAATAACCTTCTTTACCGTAATGAAGGTGATATAAAGCCAGGGCGGCATAACGACAGTGCATTTAGAAGAATTCCGTAAACTTATATTAGGTATAAAAACGATTTTCTTGTATATACGCATTAAGCAATCGATATCGAAATGCTTAAAATCATTAGTTTAACATATTTACGTTAATTAACCTTCTTTAACGTATTGAAGTTGATATAAAGCCATGTCGGCATAACGTTAGTACATTTGGAAGAATTCCGTAGTCTTATATTTAGGTACAAAGTCGATTTTGTTGTATAAATATACGCATTTAGCAATCGATATCGAAATGCTTCAAGTCATTAGTTTAACATATTTAAGTTAATTAACCTCCTTTAACGTATTGAAGTTGATATAAAGCCGTGGCGGCATAACGACAGTACATTTGGAAGAATTCCGTAATCTTATGTTTAGGTATAAATTCGATTTTCTTGTATATACACATTTGGCAAGCGATATCAAAATGCTTCAAATCATTAGTTTAACATATTTAAGTTAATAAACCTTCTTTAACGAACTGAAGTTAACATAAAGCCATAACGGCATAACAGCAGTGCATTTAGAAGAATTCAGTTATCTTATATTTAGGTATAAAGTCGATTTTCTTGTATATACATATTTAGCAATCGATATCGAAATGCTTCAAATCATTACTTTAACATATTTAATTAATAAACCTTCTTTAACGAACGGAAGTTGGCGTAAAGCCATGGTGACATAACGGCAGTGCATTTAGAAGAATTCCGTAATCTTACATTTAGGTATAAAGTCGATTTTGTTGTATATACACACTAAGCAATCGATATCGAAATGCTTCATATAACTGGTTTAGCATATTTAGGTTAATTAGCCCCCTCTATCTTACTGAAGTTTACATAACGCCATAACGGCATAACGGCAGTATGTTTGAGAGAATTCCGTAATCTTTTATTTAGGTATAAAATCGATTTTCTTGTACATACACATTTAGCAATCAATATCGAAATGCTTCAAATTATTATTTTAGCATATTTAAGTAAATTAACCTTTTTTAACGTTCTGAAATTTATTAAAGCCATAACGGCATAACGGCAGTGCATTTAGAAGAATTCCGTAATCTTATATTTAGATATAAAGCCGAATTTGTTGTATATACGCATTTAGCAATCGATATCGAAATGCTTCAAATAACTGGTTTAGCATATTTAGGTTAATTAACCTTCTTTATCTTACTGAAGTTCACATAAAACCTTAACGGTATAACTGCAGCACATTTAGAAGAATTCCTTAATCTTATATTTAAGTATAAAGTCGATTTTGTTGTATATACACATTTAGCAATCGATATCGAAATGCTTCAAATCATTAGTTTAATATATTTAAGTTAATAAAGCTTCTTTAACGCACTGAAGTCTTCATAAAGCCTTAACGGTATAACTGCAGTGCATGTAGAAGAATTCCGTAATCTTATATTTAAGTATAAAGTCGATTTTGTTGTATATACACATTTAGCAATCGATATCGAAATTCTTCAAATCATTAGTTTAACATATTTAAAATAATTAACCTTCTTTAACGTAATGAAGGTGATATAAAGCCATGGCGGTATAACGGCAGTGCATTTAGAAGAATTACGTTATCTTATATTTATGTATAAAGTCGATTTTCTTGTATATACGCATTTAGCAATCGATATCGACATGCTTCAAATCATTAGTTTAACATATTTAAGTTAATATACCTTCTTAAACGCACTGAAGTCTTCATAAAGCCTTAACGGTATAACGGCAGTGCATTTAGAAGAATTCAGTTATCTTATATTTAGGTATAAAGTCGGTTTTATTGTATATACTCATTTAGCAATCGATATCGAAATGCTTCAAATCATTAGTTTAATATATTTAAGTTAATAAAGCTTCTTTAACGCACTGAAGTTAACATAAAGCCATGGCGGCATAACGGCAGTGCATGTTGAAGAATTCCGTAATCTTATATTTATGTATAAAGTCGATTTTGTTGTATATACACATTTAGCAATCGATATCGTAATGCTTCAAATCATTAGTTTACTATATTTAAGTTAATTAAACATCTTTATTTTGCTGAAGTCTACAAAAGCCTTAACGGCATAACGGCAGTGCATTTAGAAGAATTACGTAATCTTATATTTAGGTATAAAGTCGATTTTCGTGTATATACTCATTTAGCAATCGATATCGAAATGCTTCAAACCATTAGTTTAATATATTAAAGTCAATAACGCTTCTTTAACGCACTGAAGTTAACATAAAGCCTTAACGGTATAACTGCAGTGCATTTAGAAGAATTCCGTATTCTTATATTTAGGTATAAAGTCAATTTTCTTGTATTTACATATTTAGCAATCGATATCGAAATGCTTCAAATCATTAGTTTAACATATTCAAGTTAATTAACCTTCTTTAACGTATTGAAGTTGATATAAAGCCATAACGACAATACATTTGGAAGAATTCCGTAATCTTATGTTTAGGTATAAATTCGATTTTCTTGTAAATACACATTTAGCAAGCGATATCGAAATGCTTCAAATCATTAGTTTAACATATTTAAGTTAATTAACCTTCTTTAACGTATTGAAGTTGATATAAAGCCATAACGGCAGTGCATTTGGAAGAATTCCGTAATCTTATATTTAGGTATAAAGTCGATTTTCTTGTATATACACATTTTGCAATCGATATCGAAATGCTTCAAATCATTAGTTTAACATATTTAAGTGAATTAACCTTCTTTAACGTATTAAACTTGATATAAAGCCGTAAAGGCAGTGCATTTGGAAGAATTCCGTAATCTTATATTTAGGTATAAAGTCGATTTTGTTGTACATACACATTTAGCAATCGATATCGAAATGCTTCAAATCATTAGTTTAACATATTAAAGTTAATAAACCTTCTTTATCTTACTGAAGTTTACATAAAGCCATAACGGCATAAGGGCAGAATATATTTGGGTGAATTATGTAATCTTTTACTTAGGTATAAAATCGATTTTCTTGTACATACACATTTAGCAATCGATATCGAAATGCTTCAAATCATTATTTTAACATATTTAAGTAAATTAAACTTCTTTAACGTACTGAAATTTATATAAAGCCATAACGGCATAAGGGCAGAATATATTTGGGTGAATTATGTAATCTTTTACTTAGGTATAAAATCGATTTTCTTGTACATACACATTAAGCAATCGATATCGAAATGCTTCAAATCATTAGTTTAACACATTTAAGTAAATTAAACTTCTTTAACGTACTGAAATTTATATAAAGCCTTAACGGTATAACTGCAGTGCATTTAGAAGAATTCCTATCTTATATTTAGGTATAAAGTCGATTTTTTTGTATATACTCATTTAGCAATCCATATCGAAATGCTTCAAATCATTAGTTTAACATATTTAAGTTAATTAACCCTCTTTATCTTACTGAAGTCTACAAAAGCCTTAACGGCATAACGACAGTGCATTTAGAAGAATTCCGTAATCTTATATTTAGGTATAAAGTCGATTTTCTTGTATTTACATTTTTAGCAATCGATATCGAAATGCTTCAAATAACTGGTTTAGCATATTTAGGTTAATTGACCTTCTTTTTCTTACCGAAGTTTACATAACGCCATAACGGCATAACGGCATAACGGCAGTATATTTGGGTGAATTCCGTAATCTTTTATTTAGGTATAAAATCGACTTTCTTGTATATAAATGTATCGAAATGCTTCAAATCATTAGTTTAGCATATTTAAGTAAATTAACCTTCTTTAACGTATTGAAGTTGATATAAAGCCATAACGGCAGTGCATTTGGAAGAATTCCGTAATCTTATATTTAGGTATAAAGTCGATTTTCTTGTATATACACATTTTGCAATCGATATCGAAATGCTTCAAATCATTAGTTTAACATATTTAAGTTAATTAACCTTCTTAACGTATTAAAGTTGATATAAAGCCGTAAGGGCAGTGCATTTGGAAGAATTCCGTAATCTTATATTTAGGTATAAATTCGATTTTGTTGTACATACACATTTAGCAATCAATATCGAAATGCTTCAAATCATTAGTTTAACAAACGAGGGCTGTCTGATAAATAACCGACGTAACCATCATGCACGCGACTTTTTCACAATGTTTTTTTTATTTTTCTACATAGTCTCCTTGTAACTCCACACACTTCTCCCAGCGGTGCTCCCATCTCTGCAACCCTTCCAAATAGTACTTGGCGTCTTTGTCTGCAAAATACGAGTTCACGAAAGAGATTGCCTCCTCATTTGACGAAAATCTCTGGCCGCCGAGCGCAGTTTTAATTTGAGGAAACAAAAAAAAGTCGCTTGGTTCTAGATCCGGTGAATAAGGTGGATGGTCAAGCAGTTCGAACCGCAATTCGTGGACTTTCGTCATGGCGACTATTGAGGTGTGAGATGGTGCGTTGTCTTGGTGGAACAAGACTTTCTTTCTTTGCAAATGTGGATGATTTTTCGAAATTTCTTCCTTTAGCTTGTCCAATAATGATGCGTAGTATGCTCCTGTTATAGTTTTTACTTTTTCAAGATAGCCAAAAAATATAATTCCATGGCTGTCCCAAAAAACACTCGCCATCACTTTCCCAGCCGAATACACAGCTTTAGGTTTTTTTGGGGCCGGTTCCCCCTTTTCAATCCACTGCTTAGATTGGATTTTGGTTTCGAGCGTAAATGATGAATCCAAGCTTCGTCTACAGTTATCAATCGGCGCCAAAACTTGGTCGTATTGCCTCTAAACTGAGCCAACAGTGCGCTGGAAATGTTCATGCGCGCACGTTTGTGGTCTAGCGTAAGCAAACGCGGCACCCAACGCGCGGACAGCTTTCTCATGCCCAAATCTTGGTTTAATATGTGACAAACACGTCCTTTTGACATCTTCATAATCTCAGCTATTTCCTTAACTTTAATCCGGCGGTCGTCTAATACCAATTGATGAACTTTAGCGATGTTATCGTTAGTGGTTACAGCTTTTGGACGCCCAGGACTTCATCATTTTCCAATCTCCTGCGACCACGTTTAAATTCACTGCCCAAATTTTTATGGTGGTAAACGATGGTGCAGAGTCACCGTACACAGAGTCCAACTCATCTTTGATTTGTGAAGGCGTATTGCCTTTCAAAAATAAAAATTTAATTACGGCTCGATATTCAATCTTTTCCATTTTGGAGAAATCACCGAAATAGACTCACAAAAACGACTGTCAACAGATAATTGCGCAAGATAAATTTCCGAAATTTTAGTGAGTAGAAATTATGATATGCACACTTTGAAGTAGAAACTTTTATTTCAGAGGTACCGCTAGCTTTACGTTGAGGTCGGTTATTTATCAGACAGCCCTCGTATTTAAGATAATTAACGCTCTTTATCTTACTGAAGTCTACAAAATCCTTAGCGGCATAACGGCAGTGCATTTAGAAGAACTACGTAATCTTACATTTAGGTATGAATTCGATTTTCTTGTATATACACATTTAGCAATCGATATCAAAATTGCTTCAAATCATTAGTGAAACATATTTAAGTTAATAAACCTTCTTTAACGTATTGAAGGTGATACAAAGCCATGGCGGCATAACGACAGTACATTTGGAAGAATTTCGTAATCTTATATTTAGGTATAAAGTCGATTTTCTTGTATATACACATTTAGCAATCGATATCGAAATGCTTCAAATCATTAGTTTAACATATTAAAGTTAATTAACCTTCTTTATCTTACTGAAGTTTACATAAAGCCATAACGGCATAAGGGCAGAATATATTTGGGTGAATTATGTAATCTTTTACTTAGGTATAAAATCGATTTTCTTGTACATACACATTTAGCAATCGATATCGAAATGCTTCAAATCATTAGTTTAACATATTTAAGTAAATTAAACTTCTTTAACGTACTGAAATTTATATAAAGCCTTAACGGTATAACTGCAGTGCATTTAGAAGAATTCCTATCTTATATTTAGGTATAAAGTCGATTTTTTTGTATATACTCATTTAGCAATCCATATCAAAATGCTTCAAATCATTAGTTTAACAAATTTAAGTTAATTAACCCTCTTTATCTTACTGAAGTCTACAAAAGCCTTAACGGCATAACGACAGTGCATTTAGAAGAATTCCGTAATCTTATATTTAGGTATAAAGTCGATTTTCTTGTATTTACATTTTTAGCAATCGATATCGAAATGCTTCAAATAACTGGTTTAGCATATGTTTAATCCAAACAAATACTCCTCTGCATTACTCCCACAAATTACAAAAAGTAATAGAGGCGTAATTAGAGGAGTATAAACCGCCCCAACTTCACGCAACAGGCGAAAAAGGAGGAATGAAGGAGACGATTTTCCCGCGCTTTCACAAAAAAGGCATTATTATCCCGCCAACAGCAGCGATCAACAAACATATAACAAGTGAAAAACACAGGAGTGAATATCAAAAGCGAAAGTGTGCCATTAAAAGAAGTGAACTGCAAGTGATATAGAAGTGAACGAAACCAAGTTTTCTATAATTATACAAAGCGATATAAGCGAACACGGACAACAAATTTACTTTATTCCAATATAGTGAACCCGACCGTAAGGGAAAACATTTGGCACCTTTTTTCTTCAACAACAACCTTTTGATCAACAACAACAACACAGGAGATAAAGCAGCAGCAGGTTACAATCATTTATAAATTAACATAGATTTACATGTATCTATAAAGTAACACAATTAACTATTATTAATAACACATACACACACCCATATACATATTTATATATACACGATTAAACTCAAATTTTATAACGTTTGAACTCAAATTAATCATCTTTTAATTATTCGAAATCGGCCCCCTACGTCGACATACCCCGACATTTTTGGTCCTATCGAGCCGGATTAATTAAAAGAAAAAGTCTTCGTGGGAATTTTAACAACAATATCATCGTTGGAATTCCACAACCCAACCTGAAGGTTTTAAAAGAGTGCACCCAACAAACAAAAACTCAACACGCTGAAGCAACAAATACCCCAGCAAGTAAATAAAAACAAAAACAAACCGAAATTAACAAACCGGAAAAAATTTGTAAGTGCGACCCATATATTTCTAAATATATTATAATAATACAATATAAAGTGCAAATCAAAAAATTGTTAAAAAACACCCAATTGCCAAATTGTGTCCTTGAACCGACTTAAGCCAATTTATTTGTTTTATTGGGTTAAAAAAAATTTTTATCTGCACTATTTAATTATATGTATATACACATATTTACATATACTTACCCAAGAGAAGAAGTGCAATAATAAAATATATGCATATAATTTGCCGTCGGCTATTGCATTCTTCTCGTTGAACTCAAATTATATATATAAATAAATATACACCCGCCGCTACATACCTGCATACGAATAGCGCACCCATTCGTTTATATTTGTTGGTGACAAAATTTGTTGGCGAACAGCGCGTCAAAAGACAATTACCCAGTGGGAAAATTTAAAAAAGGTGACCCAGTAGGAAAAAGTGCAAAACCCTGCAAATTTTTTATTTATCTATTTTTTTCTACGATTCATCGGAAATTTAATAATTTCGCATCAACATTAACAATCGGACACCATCGAGATAAGAACAAGCCAATTAATTTGAAATTTTGAAAATAAATAAATCACTATACAAAATTTTTTTAAAAGTTTGTTTTCTTACATTTTCGTAACACTACGCGACTCATTTTCTCATTTAACCCAAAAATCAAAGATATTTTACTCAAAAATGGAAATGGAGGATTTCAAAATCACAACAACAGATTTGATTGAATTCGTGGAAGACCATCTTCAGACCCAAAGTGAAGATGATTCGGTCTATACCCTAGAAATTAAAAGGGTCGAACTAAACTCGCTCTATGAAAAAGCAAAGCGCTCATACGATGCGATCAGAAGAATTTCTCGCGAAAGTCATGAAACCATCGATTTCTTTAAAGTGAAAGAAAAATATCAAAAAAGTTATCAAATGTACCTCTCTTGCTTAGCTTCCATCAACGAAGATGTAGATGCGCGTAAAACACAAGTGTCAACCCAACCCATTAAGGAAAGGACTTCGGAAGCCACAATGATGGATTTCGCTCCTGCAGTTCACCTTCCACCATGCGACACCGACATCTTTTACGGAGATTACACAACTTGGCCCACCTTTCGGGATATGTTTACAGCCCTGTATATCCGTAACCCAAGGATTAGTAACGTTGAAAGACTCTTTCACCTTACTCAGAAGACCCGAGGAGAAGCAAGAGAGGTTATTCAAAACGCACCCCTAACAAATGATGGTTTCATACTCGCCTGGAAAAATTTAGTCGACCAATACGAAAATAAGAGGTTGCAGGTAAACACCCAATTAAAGACCCTTTTTAACCTACCCCAAGTAACTCAGGAAACAGGTTGTGCTATAAAAAGCTTACAACGTTCGGTCAATAACTTTTTAAAACCAATTTACACAATCTTGAGATTGACACACAAAGCTGGGATCCGATATTAATATATCTTTGTAGTTCCAAACTACCTAAACAAACTCTCGAAATGTTTGAATATACCCTAGCTGATAATTCAGATATACCAACGTGGTCAAATTTCGACAGTTTTTTAACCCACAAATAAAAAACCCCCTCGAATCTGTTGGAAACTTCAAAGCTTCAGTAGCAAAATTACCCCCATTCCACACCGGTGCAATTAAAAGAACAGATGAAAAGAAATACAACACTTTTCATGCAAACGTGGTTGAAACGCCAATTGCTAGACCCTCTAATACCCAAAGAAATAGTAATTTCAACTTTACTCAACATAATACAGATACAGAAAGCTGTAAGCTCTGTAAAAAGCAGCACCCTATTCGAGAATGTCCCAAATTTCTCGCAATGAATGTGGAGTCACGTATCTCCACAATCAAAAAATATGGTTATTGCTATAACTGCTTGGCCATATCACACAGCTACAAGAACTGTGTGAGTAAATTCTCGTGTCGTAAGTGTCAAAAAAAACACAATACTCTGATACACAGAGAATCCAGCTTTCGACCTGAATCCACTCCGGAAATACCAAACGTCACTAGTTCGAACCATGAAAACGCTTCAAGTACCGCACTACCTACCCAAAGCACAAATACAAATCGGCAAGCCTACACTACAACTATACAGTCCACTATATCATCAACCCAAGACCCACCCAACCCAAGTAGGAAGCAGATATTGCTCGGTACTGCAATGGTTCAAATAGAACATAATGGCCAGCGATATTCCGCGAGAGCCCTTATTGATTCAGGATCGGAAGCCACATTTATATCTCGAAGACTTCAGAGAAGCTTGGATATACCCACCCCCCCTTGTATCAGCCCAAGTGACCGGACTAAACAATGCAGTTTCAGCAACAAAACGAACATTTGTGAAATAACGCTTTGCTCACCCTTAAATACAAATTATAAGCTATTAGCACAGGCATTTATACTAAATAGCCTAACTGATAATTTACCCTCATACCTTATAGATCCAAAGCAGTGTCTTAAAAATCTTGGATTCACTTTAGCCGACACCCAATTTCAAAAACCCCAGACCCGTGGATATATTAATCGGCAGTGATATTTATCCAAGTATTTTACTCAATGGAGTAAAGAGGAACATACTAGGTTCACTCTTAGCTCAAGAGACAGAATTCGGATGGATATTGTCCGGACCCATAACTCAACCCTCCCCAAAAACCTGCCATAGTATCATTTCACAATAAAGTGAATCCCGAGAGTCTTCTCACACGTTTTTGGGAGGTGGAGGAAATCCCAAAGGAATCCGTAGTTTCCAAATCGGACCAAATTTGTGAGGAAATTTTCCAAAAAACTACCCGTCGTAATCCAGATGGGCGCTATATAGTAACCCTACCCTTCAAAGAACCCGACAATTTTTGATATCGGGCAATCTAGACATATAGCGTTGGCCCAATTTCTCAGAAATGAACGAGCTTTACTTAAAAAAAAACCCCAAGTGAAAGCAAAATACGACAAAGCAATCATGGAATATTTGGAACTCGGACAAATGAAGAAAGTAGAGTATGACCCTTCTGGTAAAGCGACCCAATATTACTTACCACACCACGCGGTCATTAAACCCGACCGTATAACAACGAAATTGCGTGTGGTATTTAACGCATCTTGCCCCACGTCAAATCACAAAAGCTTGAATGACGTCTTACATATCGGGCCTACTTTACAGAAAGACCTTGTCATTCTGATAACAAATTGGCGACTCTTCCAATTCGTTTTTAATGCGGATATTCAGAAAATGTACCGGCAAATACTCGTAGACCCTAAACACACTCGGTTCCAAAGGATATTATTTAGAAAGTCCCCGGAAGACACAATAGAAGACTTCGAATTGCAAACAGTCACGTTCGGCATAAATTGTGCGCCGTATTTAGCGATCCGTACCCTCATGAAGCTAGCCGATGATGTTGAAGAAACCCACCCATTAGCAGCCAAAATACTTCGCCAGGAAATGTATGTAGACGATGTTTTAGCTGGAACACATGACCTGACCACGGCAAAGTCAGCACGAGATGAACTCATTTCCGCTCTGAAGACCCCAGGATTCGCTCTGCGAAAATGGACCTCCAATGACCCACACATTCTGAAAGGACTTCCACAGGATCATCTTTTAGAGACGGAAACACTCAACCTTTCGGAACCCGAGAACACCAAAACCCTAGGCATTCGATGGAACTCCAAAAAGGATTCATTTTTCTTCCTCGTCAACCCAATGGAGAAAAAACCCGCATACACCAAACGTGAAGTTTTATCAGCCATAGCAAAATTGTTTGACCCAGCCGGTTGGCTTAGTCCAATAATAATCACGGCAAAAATAATTATGCAACAAATATGGCTGGATAAAACTGACTGGGATGAAAGCCTGAAGCCCCTCACCCTTCATCGATGGAACAGCTTCGTAAAGGATTACGACAACATAAACAAAATTGAAATACCCAGGTGGACCCATTTCAAGCCAACAGCCACCATTGAATTCCACGGTTTCTCTGATGCTTCAGAAAAAGCATATGCCGCGACACTTTATATAAGGGTTTCAGTTGGAGACAAAATATGGACAACTCTCTTAGTCTCAAAAACAAGAGTTGCTCCCATTAAAACCGTATCCCTACCTAGATTGGAACTCTGCGGAGCGGTTCTGCTAGCTAACCTTGTTAACTCTACTCAATCCCAACTTCACCTAACCCAATATAAAAATTATTTTTGGATTGACTCAACCATAGTTCTTGCTTGGTTAAACAAACCACCCTGTTCATGGACCACTTTCGTTTCACATCGAGTAGCTGCAATCACCGAGAAAGTGGGAGTCGATAATTGGAACCATGTGGAAAGCCAAGACAATCCCCCAGACTTGGCAAGCCGAGGATGTACACCCACCGATCTATTGAATGACAACCTCTGGTGGCATGGACCCCAATGGCTACAACACGAAAAGGAGCATTTTCCAGCATCGGAGAAAACATACAACACTACCGTGGAGTTCAAACCCGTTAAGACGTTTGCGATAACCACCCAAGAGGATATACTAGAAAGGTTTTCCTCATTCCCCAGAGCTATTCGCGTTATCGCTTACCTATTCAGGTTTTGCGCAAATGCCTCACCAAGGAGGCGAGGAATTGTTTACTTAAACCACGAAATAACCCCGGAAGAGTTCAAAACAACCCGAATGAAGTTAATTATTCAAACCCAAAAAACACATTTCCGAGAAGAATATGATGCATTGACCCGTAAAACCCAAATACATAAGAAAAGTTCATTATTGACTTTAAATCCATTCATTGACCCTAAAGGAGTTATGCGAAGTGACGGAAGATTAACTAATTCCGCAGCACTATCATATAACGAGCGTCACCCTATCCTATTACCCTATAATAGCCGTATGACAAAATTACTAACTCAATTTACCCATTTAGCAACGCTACACGGCGGAAATCAGCTAGTTCTTCGACTCCTAAGGACAGAATTCTGGATACCCAAAGCAAAGATGCTGATTAAAACAATCATTTATCAATGCAAAACGTGCATCATACACAACAAGGCTCAACAAACCCAAATAATGGCAGCTCTTCCAAATGAACGAACCATCCTAACCCGGCCGTTTGCTAACACTGGTATCGATTTCGCTGGACCCTATGACATCAAAAACTACACTGGGAGAGCATGTCTAATCACCAAAGGATATATATGTGTATTTGTATGCTTCTCAACTAAAGCAATACATCTCGAACCCGTTAGCGATCTCACTACACAAGCCTTCCTAGCAGCATTCTCTCGTTTCTTCTCGAGGCGTGGATGCCCCGCCAATCTTTATTCCGACAACGGAACAAACTTTATAGGAGCTTCACAGTTGCTAGTTAAAGATCGGCGTGAATTCCTACATACACTTCGAACTCAAATTGCATCTCTCCATAGCCATCAAAATATCTCATGGCACTTCAACCCACCAGGAGCTCCACATATGGGTGGATTATGGGAAGCAGGCGTAAAAAGTCTAAAAACCCACCTAAAAAAGATCGCAAAACTACAAAAAATTTACGTTCGAAGAATTTGCTACCCTATTGACCCGCATTGAAAGCTGTTTAAACTCTCGACCCATAAGCCCCATAAGTGATGACTCAACAAGCTTGGAACCTCTAACTCCAGGACACTTCCTTATAGGTACCCCATTGCTAACCCCCGCCGAACCCAATTTAGAGGATGCAAATTTAAGCATCGTTAACAGATGGCAGAAACTAAAAATACTCTACCAGCACATTTGCAAGAGATGGAAGGAAGAGTACCTTAAGGAACTACACAAACGATATAAATGGAAATACCCACCGTAATGTTGAAGTTAACGACTTAGTCGTTATAAGAAACGACAATACTTCACCCAACGAATGGAAGCTCGGTCGAATCCAAAAGGTCTTCCCCGGCTTAGACCATAAAACACGAGTGGTTGAAATCCGAACTGCTCAAGGCACAGTAACCCGCCCTATCACAAAAATTGTGATATTAAATACAGAATAACATACAAGTTTTCTCTTCTTTTTTAGTGAAATGGCCCCCAAAAATCACCAACTCACCCAAACCTCGTCGCATGAGCTCAGCAATTACCATCCGGTCCCGTAGCGCAACCCGTAGCATCACACCGATTTCGGAAGACGAAACGATGTCCCGACGTATTCAACGTTTCAAGTCGACCCTTCCCACTATTCGTGAAGAAAAGGAATGTGATGATCGTACAACACGAAAAACGATCTCACATCGAAGAAAACACACATCATCCCGTCATGTCGCTTGCGGAATATGCAAAAAAGACCACCGTCTAGTGACTTGCGCTACGTACTCGGCATATAATATAAACAAAAAATACGAAGCAGTAATAAAATACCACTACTGCGTTAATTGCTTAGCCAGGTCGCACAAGACAGAAGGATGTACAAGCAAAAATAGATGTTCCGTTTGTCATGGAAAACATCATTCATCCCTACACGGACATCCGAGGCTATACCCGACCAACGATGCCAATGTTGTGGAGAAACATCCACTTGCAATAGAGACCCGACTACCATCCTTACTGGCTAAGCAGACCCTAGTACCCACATTGAAGATACGATTAAGATGCGATGGTGAATGGCATAAAGTTCGAGCCATTTTAAACCCTACCCTCAAAATCACGAATATAGCAGCTGAACTCGTCAAACACTTAAAACTGCCAATTACATACCTCAACACGTATCGTATTTGTAGCATACAAATCAGCTCAAATAATGACACAAAGTTTTCTCTGGAATGTAACGCAGTTATCACCCACAAGCTACCCAAAAAACCCTATGAGCGAGATCTAAGCGACGATGTGCAAATGCGCTTTGAACACTTAGTTCTCGCTGACCCTCAATTCCACAGCAACAGGGAGATAACGTTGGAGATTGGAGCAGATGTGTACCCTCAAATCATCAGAAATGGACTATTCAAACCCGATAATGGTACGGTGGTAGCGCAGAATACAGCATTTGGCTGGACCCTTACTGGCACCATCTAACCATAAGTATATTGCTGATAAATACTCAAAAAAAAAAAAAAAATCTCAATTTTTTCAATACCCAATCAGTTACCCTATTAATACTCAATTATTTCGCAGATTCTGCAAGGTGGCCGGGATGTTTAATCCAAACAAATACTCCTCTGCATTACTCCCACAAATTACAAAAAGTAATAGAGGCGTAATGTAGAGGAGTATAAACCGCCCCAACTTCACGCAACAGGCGAAAAAGGAGGAATGAAGGAGACGATTTTCCCGCGCTTTCACAAAAAAGGCATTATTATCCCGCCAACAGCAGCGATCAACAAACATAAATAAAAGTTTTAAAAAAAAAAAGTAAAAAATTTTAAAAAGGCGAAAGTTGTTGGCCAATTTTAAAAAAAAGTTTAACCCCCGGCAAGGGGGATTAAAAAAGGGGAATTTTTAACCCCAAACCCAATTTTTCAAATTTTTCCCAAAACGGAAAATTTTTTTTAAAACAACACGGACAAAAAATTTAAACTTTTATTTTCCAAATATTTTTGTGAACCCCAACCCTAAAAAGGGAAAAACCATTTGGCAACCCTTTTTTCCCCTTTAACCCAACAACCTTTTTGATCAACAAACCCCCAACCAACCCCCAGGAAAAAAAGGCCAAGCCCCCAGGTTAAAAAAAAATCATTTTTATAAATTTTTAACCCTTTTTTTTAAACCAATTTTTTATTTTTAATTAAAGTAACCAAAAAAATTTTAAAAAAATTTTTAATTTTTAACACAAAAACCCCAACCCCATTTTACATTTTTTTATATTTTTCACCGATTTTAAAACTTCCCCAAAAAAAAATTTTAAAAAAAACGGGTTTGAACCCCCCAAATTTTTTAATTCCCTTTTTTTTTTAATTAAAAATTCGAAATTGGCCCCCTACGGGCGGGGCCCTAAAAACCCCGAAAACAAGCATATTTTGGTTTTAAATTTTAACCCTTTTCTTTTTAAATTCCTTAACCCGAAAGTTTTAACCAAAAAACGCCAATAAAAAACCCCCATAACGGCCAAATAAAATTTGGGTGAATTCCGGTTAAATCCCTTTTTTAAATTTAAAAGGTATAAAAACCGGAAAAAATTTTCCTTTGGGGGGAAAAAAATTTTTAAAAAACCATTAAAAAGGCAATCAAAAAATTCGAAATGCTTTCAAATTCAAATTTTTTAACAATTTTTTTAAGTTTTTTTAAATTTAACCTTTTCTTTTTTAAACGGTATTGGAAAGGTTTTTTTTAATTTAAATTTAAAAGCCATAACGGCAAAAGGGGAAAATTTTGGGGAATTCCGTAATCTTTTATTTAGGTATAAAATCGATTTTCTTGTATATACACATTTTGCAATCGATATCGAAATGCTTCAAATCATTAGTTTAACATATTTAAGTTAAAATTTTTCCCTTTTTTAACGTATTAAAATTGATATAAAGCCTAAGGGGAGTGCATTTGGAAGAATTCCGTAATCTTATATTTAGGTATAAAGTCGATTTTTTGTAATACACATTTTGCAATCGATATCGAAATGCTTCAAATCATTAGTTTTAAAAAAAGAAACCCTTTTTTGATTAAAATAAAAGCCCTAACCCTCATTTTAAGCCCAACTTTTTTTAAACGATTTTTTTTTTTTATTTTTCAAAAATTTGTTTCCGGGGGCCCTTTAAACTCCACAAACTTTTCCTTTTTTTTTTTAGCGTTTTCTCCCAAATTTTTTTCCCCCTCTGCAACCCTTCCAAATAGTACTTGGCGTCTTTGTCTGCAAAATACGAGTTCACGAAAGAGATTGCCTCCTCATTTGACGAAAATCTCTGGCCGCCGAGCGCAGTTTTAATTTGAGGAAACAAAAAAAAGTCGCTTGGTTCTAGATCCGGTGAATCAGGTGGATGGTCAAGCAGTTCGAACCGCAATTCGTGGACTTTCGTCATGGCGACTGTTGAGGTGTGAGATGGTGCGTTGTCTTGGTGGAACAAGACTTTCTTTTTTTGCAAATGTGGATGATTTTTCGAAATTTCTTCCTTTAGCTTGTCCAATAATGATGCGTAGTATGCTCCTGTTATAGTTTTTCCTTTTTCAAGATAGCCAATAAATATAATTCCATGGCTGTCCCAAAAAACACTCGCCATCACTTTCCCAGCCGAATACACAGCTTTAGGTTTTTTGGGGCCGGTTCCCCCTTTTCAATCCACTGCTTAGATTGGATTTTGGTTTCGAGCGTATAATGATGAATCCAAGTTTCGTCTGCAGTTATCAATCGGCGCCAAAACTTGGTCGTATTGCCTCTAAACTGAGCCCACAGTGCGCTGGAAATGTTCATGCGCGCACGTTTGTGGTCTAGCGTAAGCAAACGCGGCACCCAACGCGCGGACAGCTTTCTCATGCCCAAATCTTGGTTTAATATGTGACAAACACGTCCTTTTGACATCTTCATAATCTCAGCTATTTCCTTAACTTTAATCCGGCGGTCGTCTAATACCAATTGATGAACTTTAGCGATGTTATCGTTAGTGGTTACAGCTTTTGGACGCCCAGGACGTTCATCATCTTCCAATCTCCTGCGACCACGTTTAAATTCAGCTGTCCAAAATTTTATGATGGTAAACGATGGCGCAGAGTCACCGTACACAGAGTCCAACTCATCCTTGATTTGTGAAGGCGTATTGCCTTTCAAAAATAAAAATTTAATTACGGTTCGATATTCAATCTTTTCCATTTTGGGGAAATCACCGAAATAGACTCACAAAAACGGTTGTCAACAGATAATTGCGGAAGATAAGTTTCCGAAATTTTGGCGAGTAGAAATTATGATATGCACACTTTGAAGTAGAAACTTTTATTTCAGAGGTACCGCTAGCTTTACGTTGAGGTCGGTTATTTATCAGACAGCCCTCGTATTTAAGTTAATTAACGCTCTTTATCTTACTGAAGTCTACAAAATCCTTAGCGGCATAACGGCAGTGCATTTAGAAGAACTACGTAATCTTACATTTAGGTATGAATTCGATTTTCTTGTATATACACATTTAGCAATCGATATCGAAATGCTTCAAATCATTAGTGAAACATATTTAAGTTAATAAACCTTCTTTAACGTATTGAAGGTGATACAAAGCCATAGCGGCATAACGACAGTACATTTGGAAGAATTTCGTAATCTTATATTTAGGTATAAAGTCGATTTTCTTGTATATACACATTTAGCAATCGATATCGAAATGCTTCAAATCATTAGTTTAACATATTAAAGTTAATTAACATTCTTTATCTTACTGAAGTTTACATAAAGCCATAACGGCATAAGGGCAGAATATATTTGGGTGAATTATGTAATCTTTTACTTAGGTATAAAATCGATTTTCTTGTACATACACATTTAGCAATCGATATCGAAATGCTTCAAATCATTAGTTTAACATATTTAAGTAAATTAAACTTCTTTAACGTACTGAAATTTATATAAAGCCTTAACGGTATAACTGCAGTGCATTTAGAAGAATTCCGTAACTTATATTTAGGTATAAAGTCGATTTTTTTGTATATACTCATTAAGCAATCCATATCGAAATGCTCCAAATCATTAGTTTAACATATTTGAGTTAATTAACCCTCTTTATCTTACTGAAGTCTACAAAAGCCTTAACGGCATAACGACAGTGCATTTAGAAGAATTCCGTAATCTTATATTTAGGTATAAAGTCGATTTTCTTGTATTTACATATTTAGCAATCGATATCGAAATGCTTCAAATAACTGGTTTAGCATATTTAGGTTAATTGACCTTCTTTATCTTACCGAAGTTTACAAAACGCCATAACGGCATAACGGCAGTATATTTGGGTGAATTCCGTAATCTTTTATTTAGGTAAAAAATCGATTTTCTTGTATATACACATTAAGCAATCGATATCGAAATGCTTCAAATCATTAGTTTAGCATATTTAAGTAAATTAACCTTCTTTAACGTACTGAAATTTACATAAAGCCTTAACGGTATAACTGCAGTGTAATTAGAAGAATTTCGTAATCTTCTATTTAGGGATAAAGTCGATTTTCTTGTATATACTCATTTAGCAATCGATATCGAAATGCTTCAAATCATTAGTTTAACATATTTAAGTTAATTAACCCTCTCTATCTTACTTAAGCCTTAACGGCATAACGGCAGTGCATTTACAAGAATTCCGTAATCTTATATTTAGGTATAAAGTCGATTTTCTTGTATATATACATATAGCAATCGATAGCGAAATGCTTCAAATCATTAGTTTAACATATTTAAGTTAATTAACCTTCTTTAACGTATTGAAGTTAATATAAAGTTATGGCGGCATAACGGCAGTGCATTTACAAGAATTCCGTAATTTTATATTTAGGTATAAAGTCGATTTTCTTGTATATACACTTTTAGCAATCGATAACGAAATTCTTCAAATAACTGGTTTAACATATTTAAGTTTATTAACCTTCATTAACGTATTGAAGTTGACATAAAGCCATGGCGGCATAACGGCCGTGCATTTAGAAGAATTCCGTTTTCTTATATTTAGGTCTAAAGTCGATTTTGTTGTATATACTCATTTAGCAATCGATATCGAAATGCTTCAAATCATTAGTTTAACATATTTCAGTTAACTAAACTTCTTTATCTTACTGAAGTTTACATAAAGCCATAACGGTATAACGGCAGTGCACTTGGAAGAATTCCGTAATCTTATATTTAGGTATAAAGTCGATTTTGTTGAAATGCTTCAAATCATTAGTTTAACATATTTAAGTTAATTAACCTTCTTTAACGTATTGAAGTTGATATAAAGCTATGGCGGCATAACGGCAGTTCATTTAGAAGAATTCCGTAATCTTATATTTAGGTATAAAGTCGATTTTGTTGTATAAATATACGCATTTAGCAATCGATATCGAAATGCTTCAAATCATTAGTTTAACATATTTAAGTTAATTAACCTTCTTTAACGTATTGAAGTTGATATGAAGCCATGGCGGCATAACGACCGTACATTTGGAAGAATTCCGTAATCTTATGTTTAGGTATAAATTCGACTTTCTTGTATATACACATTTAGCAATCGATACCGAAATGCTTTAAATCATTAGTTTAACATATTTAAGTTAATTAACCTTCTTTAACGTATTGAAGTTGACATAAAGCCATGGCGGCATAACGGCCGTGCATTTAGAAGAATTCCGTTTTCTTATATTTAGGTATAAAGTCGATTTTGTTGTATAAATATACGCATTTAGCAATCGATATCGAAATGCTTCAAATCATTAGTTTAACATATTTCAGTTAACTAAACTTCTTTATCTTACTGAAGTTTACATAAAGCCATAACGGTATAACGGCAGTGCATTTGGAAGAATTCCGTAAACTTATATTTAGGTATAAATTCGACTTTTTTGTATATACATATTTAGCAATCGATATCGAAATGCTTCACCTCATTAGTTTAACATATTTAAGTTAATAAACCTTCCTTAACGAACTGAAGTTGGCATCAAAGCTATTGCGGCATGACGGCAGTGCATTTAGAAGAATTCCGTAATCTTATATTTAGGTATAAAGTCGATTTTGTTGTATATACACATTTAGCTATCGATATCGAAATGCTTCAAATCATTAGTTTAACATATTTAAGTTAATTAAACCTTCTTTAACGTATTGAAGTTGACATAAAGCCATGGCGGCATAACGACAGTGCATTTGGAAGAATTCCGTTATCTTATATTTAGGTATAAAGTCGATTTTCTTGTATATACACATTTAGCTATCGATATCGAAATGCTTCAAATCATTAGTTAACATATTTAAGTTAATTAACCTTCTTTAACGATCTGAAGTTGGCAAAATAGCCATGGCGGCATAACGGCAGTGCATTTGGAAGAATTCCGAAAGTCTTATATTTAGGTATAAAGTCGATTTTCTTGTATATACACATTTAGCTATCGATATCGAAATCTTCAAATCATTAGTTTAACATATTAAGTTAATAAACCTTCTTTAGCGATCTGAAGTTGGCAAAATAGCCTTGGCGGTATAACGGCAGTGCATTTAGAAGAATTCCGTAATGTTAAAATTTAATTAGGTATAAAGTCGATTTTCTTGTATATACACATTTAGTATCGATATCGAAATGCTTCAAATCTTTGGGTTTTAAAGCATTTTTAAATGTTAATAAACCTTTTTTAAATCTTACTGAAGTTGGCATAATAGCCATGGCGGCATAACGGCAGTGCATTTATATGAATTCCGTAATCTTATATTTAGGTATAAAGTCGATTTTGTTGTATATACACATTTAGCTATCGATATCGAAATTCTTAAATATCATTAGTTTAACATTTTTAAGTTAATTAACCTTTTTAAAGCTTACTGAAGGTCAAATAAAGCCTTGGCGGTATAACGACAGTGCATTTAGAAGAATTCCGTAAGTTATTTTATATTTAGGTATAAAGTCGATTTTCTTGTATATACACATTTAGTAATCGATATCGAAATGCTTCAAATAACGGGTTTTAAAGCATATTTAAGTTAATAACCTTTTTTAAATCTTACTGAAGTTTACAAAAAGGCCATAACGGCAGTATATTTAATAAAGTTCCGTTATCTTATATTTAGGTATAAAGTCGATTTTGTTGTACATACACATTTAGCAATCGATATCGAAATGCTTCAAATCATTAGTTTAACATATTTAAGTTAATTAACCTTCTTTAACGTATTGAAGTTGTTATAAAGCCATGGCGGCATAACGACAGTACATTTCGAAGAATTCCGTAGTCTTATATTTAGGTATAAAGTCGATTTTCTGCTATATATGCATTAAGAAATCGATATCGAAATGCTTCAAATAACTGGTTTAACATATTTAAGTTAATAAACCTTCTTTAACGAACTTAAGTTGGCTTAAGGACATGGCGGCATAACGGCAGTGCATTTAGAAGAATTCCGTAATCTAATATTTAGGTATAAATTCGATTTTCTTGTATATACACATTTAGCTATCGATAGCGAAATGCTTCAAATCATTAGTTTAACATATTTAAGTTAATTAACCTTCTTTACCGTAATGAAGGTGATATAAAGAAATGGCGGCATAACGACAGTGCATTTAGAAGAATTCCGTAATCTTATATTTAGGTATAAAGTCGATTTTCTGGTATATATGCATTAAGAAATCGATATCGAAATGCTTCAAATAACTGGTTTAACATATTTAAGTTAATAAACCTTTTTTAACGAACTTAAGTTGGCTTAAGGACATGGCGGCATAACGGCAGTGCATTTAGAAGAATTCCGTAATCTAATATTTAGGTATAAATTCGATTTTCTTGTATATACACATTTAGCAATCGATATCGAAATGCATCAAATAACTGGTTTAGCATATTTAAGTTAATTAACCTTCTTTACCGTAATGAAGGTGATATAAAGAAATGGCGGCATAACGACAGTGCATTTAGAAGAATTCCGTAATCTTATATTTAGGTATAAAGTCGATTTTGTTGAAATGCTTCAAATCTTTAGTTTAACATATTTAAGTTAATTAACCTTCTTTAACGTATTGAAGTTGATATAAAGCCATGGCGGCATAACGACAGTAGATTTGGAAGTATTCCGTAATCTTATATTTAGGTATAAAGTCGATTTTGTTGTATATACACATTAAGCAATCGATATCGAAATGCTTCAAATCATTAGTTTAACATATTTAAGTTAATTAACCTTCTTTATCTTACTGAAGTTTACACAAAGCCAAAACGGTATAACGGCAGTGCATTTGGAAGAATTCCGTAATCTTATATTTAGGTAAAAAGTCGATTTTCTTGTCTATATTTTTGTTTAACATGATTAAGTTAATTAACCTTCTTTAACGTATTGAAGTTGATATAATGCCAGGGCGTTATAACGGCAGCGCATTTAGAAGAACTCCGTAATCTAATATTTAGGTATAAAGTCGATTTTCTTGTATATACATATTTAGCAATCGATAACGAAATGCTTCAAATCATTAGTTTAACATATTTAAGTTAATTAACCTTCTTTATCTTACTGAAGTTTACATAAAGCCATGACGGTATAACGGCAGTGCATTTGGAAGAATTCCGTAAACTTATATTTAGGTATAAAGTCAATTTTGCTGTATATACCTATTTAGCAATCGATATCGAGATGCTTCAACTCATTACTTTAACATATTTAAGTTAATAAATCTTTTTGAACGAACTGAAGTTGGCATAAAGCTATGGCGGCATAATGGCAGTGCATGTAGAAGAATTCCGTTTTCTTATATTTAGGTATATAGCCGATTTTCTTGTATATACACATTCAGCAATCGATACCGAAATGCCTCAAATCATTAGTTTAACATATTTAAGTTAATAAACCTTCTTTAACGCACTGAAGTCTACATAAAGCCTTAACGGTATAACTGCAGTGCATTTAGAAGAATTCCTAATCTTATATTTAGGTATAAAGTCGATTTTCTTGTATTTACATATTTAGCAATCGATATCGAAATGCTTCAAATCATTATTTAGTTAACAATGTAAGTTATAAACCTTCTTTAACGAACGGAAGTTGGCATAAAGCCATGGCGGAATAACGACAATACATTTGGAAGAATTCCGTAGTCTTATATTTATGTATAAAGTCGGTTTTCTTGTATACACACATTTAGCTATCGATATCGAAATGCTTCAAATCATTAGTTTAACATATTTATGTTAGTTAAACTTCTTTAACGTAATGAAGGTGTTATAAAGCCATGGCGGCATAACGACAGTGCATTTAGAAGAATTCCGTAATCTTATATTTTGGTATTAAGTCGATTTTGTTGTACACACGCATTTAGCAATCGATATCGAAATGCTTCAAATCATTCGTTTAACATATTCATGTTAATAAACCTTCTTTAACGATCTGAAGTTGGCATATAGCCATGGCGGCATAACGACAGTGCATTTAGAGGAATTCCGTAATCTTATATTTATGTATTAAGTCGATTTTCTTGTATATACACATTTAGCAATCGATATCGAAAAAAAAAAAAAAAAAAAAAAATCATTAGTTTAACATATTTATGTTAGTTAAACTTCTTTAACGTAATGTAGGTGTTATAAAGCCATGGCGGCATAACGACAGTGCATTTAGAAGAATTCCGTAATCTTATATTTAGGTATAAAGTCGATTTTCTTGTATATACACATTTAGCTATCGATATCGAAATGCTTCAAATCATTAGTTTAACATATTTAAGTTAATTAGCCTTCTTTAACGTATTGAAGTTGATATTAAGCCATGGCGGCATAACGACAGTACATTTGGAAGAGCTCCGTAGTCTTATATTTATGTAAAAAGTCGATTTTCTTGTATATACACATTTAGCGATCGATATCGAGATGCCTCAACTCATTAGTTTAACATATTTATGTTAGTAAACCTTCTTTAACGATCTGAAGTTGGCATATAGCCATGGCGGCATAACGACAGTGCATTTAGAAGAATTCCGTAATCTTATATTTAGGTATAAAGCCGATTTCGTTGTATATACGCATTTAGCAATCGACATCAAAATGCTTTAAATCATTAGTTTAACATATTTAAGATAATTAACCCTCTTTATCTTACTGAAGTCTACAAAGGCTTTAACGGCATAACGGCAGTGCGTTTGGAAGAATTTCGTAATCTTATATTTAGGTATAAAGTCGATTTTCTTGTATATACTCATGTAGCAATCGATATCGAAATGCTTTAAATCATTAGTTTAACATATTTAAGTTAATAAAGCTTCTTTAGAAGAACTCCGTTAGCTTATACTAAGGTATAAAGTCGACTTTCTTGTATATACACATTTAGCAATCGATACCGAAATGCTTCAATTCATTAGTTTAACATATTTAAGTTAATTAACCTTCTTTAACGTATTGAAGTTGACATAAAGCCATGGCGGCATAACGGCAGTGCATTTAGAAGAATTCCGTTATCTTATATTTAGGTATAAAATCGATTTTGTTGTATATATACATATAGCAATCGATATCGAAATGCTTCAAATCATTAGTTTAACATATTTAAGTTAATTAACCTTCTTTAACGTATTGAAGTTGATTCAAAGCTGTATCGGCATAACGGCAGTTCATTTAGAAGAATTCCGTAATCTTATATTTAGGTATAAAGTCGATTTTGTTGTATAAATATACGCATTTAGCAATCGATATCGAAATGCTTCAAATCATTAGTTTAACATATTTAAGTTAATTAACCTTCTTTATCTTACTGAAGTTTACATAAAGCCATAACGGTATAACAGCAGTGCACTTGGAAGAATTCCGTAATCTTATATTTAGGTATAAAGTCGATTTTCTTGTATATACTCATGTAGCAATCGATATCGAAATGCTTTAAATCATTAGTTTAACATATTTAAGTAAATTAATCCTCTTAATCTTACAGAAGGCTA
>JAPZAG010001668.1:0-27829 GCA_027475135.1 Bactrocera correcta | reverse complement strand
GAAGCATTTCGATATCGATTGCTAAATGTGTATATACAAGAAAATCGACTTTATACTTAAATATAAGATTACGGAATTCTTCCAAATGTACTGTCATTATGCCGCCATGGCTTTGTATCAACTTCAATACGTTAAAGAAGGTTAATTATTTTAAATATGTTAAACTGATGGTTGGAAGCATTTTGCTATCGTTTGCTTAATGAATATAAACAAGAAAGACGAATTTATACCTAAATATAAGATAACGGAATTCTTCTAAATGCAGTGCAGTTATACCGTCAAGGCTTTATGTAGACTTCAGTAAGCTAAAAAATGTTTATTAACTTAATATGTTAAACTAATGATTGCTAAATGTGTATATACAAGAAAATCGACTTAATACCTAATTATAAGATAACGGAATTCTTCTAAATGCACTGCCGTTATGCCGTTAACGCTCTATGTAGACTTCAGTGCGTTAAAGAAGGTTTATTAACTTAAATATGTTAAACTAATGATTTGAAGCATTTCGATATCGATTGCTAAATGTGTATATTCAAGAAAATCGACTTTATACCTAAATATAAGATTACGGAATTCTGCCAAATGTACTGTCGTTATGCCGCCATGGCTTTGTATCAACTTCGATACGTTAAAGAAGTTTAATTATTTTAAGTATGTTAAACTTATGGTTTGAATCATTTCGATATCGACTGCTAAATGTGTAAATACAAGAAAATCGACTTTATACCTAAATATAAAATTATAACGTTACGGAATTCTTCTAAATGCACTGCCGTTATACCGTTAAGGCTTTATGTAGACTTCAGTGCGTTAAAGAAGGTTTATTAACTTAAATATGTTAAACTAATGATTTGAAGCATTTCGATATCGATTGCTAAATGTGTATATACAAGAAAATCGACTTTATACCTAAATATAAGATTATGGAATTCTTCTACATCCACAGCCGTTATGCCAACTTCAGATCGTAAAAGAAGGTTTTTTAACTTAAATATGTTAAACTAATGAGTTGAAGCATTTCGATATCGATTGCTAAATGTGTATATACAAGAATATCGAATTTATACCTAAATATAAGATAACGGAATTTTTCTAAATGCACTGCCGTTATGCCGTTATGGCTTTATGTAGACTTCAGTGAGTTAAAGAAGGTTTATTAACTTAAATATGGTAAACTAATGGTTTGAAGCATTTCGATATCGATTGCTTAATGCATACATACAAGAAAATCGACTTTATACCTAAATATAAGACTACGGAATTCTTCCAAAGGTACTGTCGTTATGCCGCCATGGCTCTTTATCAACTTCAATACGTTAAAGAAGGTTAATTAACTTAAATATATTAAACTAATAGTTTGAAGCATTTCGATATCGACTGCTAAATGTGTAAATACAAGAAAATCGACTTTACACTTAAATATAAAATTATAACATTACGGAATTCCTCTAAATGCACTGCCGTTATACCGTTAAGGCTTTATGTAGACTTCAGTATGCTAAAAATTGTTTATTAACTTAATATGTTAAACTAATGATTTGAAGCATTTCGATATCGATTGCTAAATATGTATATACAAGAAAATCGACCTTATACCTAAATATAAGATTATGGAATTCTTCTAAGTGCACTGCAGTTATGCCTCCATGGCTATATGCCCACTTCAGATCGTTAAAGAAGGTTTATTAACTTAAATATGTTAAACTAATGAGCTGAAGCATTTCGATATCGCTTGCCAAATATGTATATACAAGAAAATCTAATTTACACCTAAATATAAAATTATAACATTACGGAATTCTTCTAAATGCACTGCCGTTATACCGCTAAGGCTTTATGAAGACTTCAGTTAGCTAAAAAATGTTTATTAACTTAATATGTTAAACTAATGATTTGAAGCATTTCGATATTGATTGCTAAATGTGTTTATACAAGAAAATCGACTTTATACCTAAATATAAGATTATGGAATTCTTCAAACATGCACTGCCGTTATGCCAACTTTAGATTCGTAAAAGAAGGTTTATTAACTTAAATATGTTAAACTAATGATTTGAAGCATTTCGATATCGATTGCTAAACGTGTATATACAAGAAATTCAAACTTTATACCTAAATATAAGACTACGGAATTCTTCCAAATGTACTGTCGTTATGGCTTTATATCAACTTCAATACGTTAAAGAAGGTTAATTAACTTAAATATGTTAAACTAATGATTTGAAGCATTTCGATATCGCTTCCCTAAATGTGTATATACAAGAAAATCGAATTTATACCTAAATATAAGATAAAGGAATTTTTCTAAATGCACTGCCGTTATGCCGTTAACGCTCTATGTAGACTTAATGCGTTAAAGAAGGTTTATTAACTTAAATATGTTAAACTAATGATTTGAAGCATTTCGATATCGATTGCTAAATATGTATATACAAGAAAATCGACTTTATACCTAAATATAAGATTACGGAATTCTTCTAAATGTACTGTCGTTATGCCGCCATGGCTTTGTATAAACTTCGATACGTTAAAAAAGGGTTTAAATTATTTAAAAGTATGTTAAACTTATGGTTTGAATCATTTCGATATCGATTGCTAAATGTGAAATATACAAGAAAATCGACTTTATACCTAAATATAAAATTATAACGTTACGGAATTCTTCTAAATGCACTGCCGTTATACCGTTAAGGCTTTATGTAGACTTCAGTGCGTTAAAGAAGGTTTATTAACTTAAATATGTTAAACTAATGATTTGAAGCATTTCGATATCGATTGCTAAATGTGTATATACAAGAAAATCGACTTTATACCTAAATATAAGATTACGGAATTCTTCTAAATGCACTGCCGTTATGCCATTAGGGCTTTATGTAGACTTAAGTGCGTTAAAGAAGGTTTTTTAAATCTTAAATATGTTAAACTAATGATTTGAAGCATTTCGATATCGATTGCTAAATGTGTATATACAAGAAAATCGATTTATACCTAAATATAAGATTAGGGTAATTCTTCTAAATGCACTGCCGTTATGCCGTTATGGCTTTATATTAACTTAAGTTCGTTAAAGAAGGTTTATTAACTTAAATATGTTAAACCATTTGTTTGAAGCATTTCGATATCGATTGCTTAATGTATATACAAGAAAATCGACTTTATACCTAAATATAAGACTACGGAATTTTTCCCTAAATGTACGGGTTTCCGTTATGGCTTTATATCAACTTAATACGTTAAAGAAGGTTTATTAACTTAAATATGTTAAACTAATGATTTGAAGCATTTCGATATCGCTTCCCTAAATTGTATATACAAGAAAATCAAACTTTATACCTAAAAAATAAGATAACGGAATTCTTTCCAAATGTACTGTCGTTATGCCGCGCTTTATGTAACTTCAGTGCGTTAAAGAAGGTTAATTAACTTAAATATGTTAAACTAATGATTTGAAGCATTTCGATATCGATTCCCTAAATGTGTATATACAAGAAAATCGACTTTATACCTAAATATAAGATTACGGAATTCTTCTAAATGTACTGTCATTATGCCGTCATGGTTTTTGTAGACTTAAAGTGCGTTAAAGAAGGTTTATTAATTTAAATATGTTAAACTGAGATTTGAAGCATTTTGATATCGCTTGCTAAATGAATATATACGGGAAAAAGTCGAATTTATGCCTAAATATAAGATTACGGAATTCTTCTAAATGCAGTGCAGTTATGCCGTCAAGGCTTTATGTAGACTTCAGTGCTTTAAAACGAAGGTTTTTTAAATCTTAAATATTTTAAACTTATGATTTGAAGCATTTCGATATCGATTGCTTAATGTGTATATACAAGAAAATCGACTTTATACCTAAATATAAGATTACGGAATTCTTCTAAATGTACTGCGTTATGCCGTCATGGCTTTGTATAAACTTCAATACGTTAAAGAAGGTTTATTAACTTAAATATGTTAAACTAATGATTTGAAGTATTTCGATATCGATTGCTTAATGTGTATATACAAGAAAATCAAACTTTATACCTAAATATAAGATAACGGAATTCTTCTAAATGTACTGTCGTTATGCCGTTAAGGCTTTATGTAGACTTCAATAGTTAAAGAAGGTTAATTAACTTAAATATGTTAAACTAATGATTTGAAGCATTTCGATATCGATAGCTAAATATGTATATACAAGAAAATCGACTTTATACCTAAATATAAGATTATGGAATTCTTCTACGTGCACTGCAATTATGCCTCCATGGCTATATGCCCACTTCAGATCGTTAAAGAAGGTTAATTAACTTAAATATGTTAAACTAATGATTTGAAGCATTTCGATATCGCTTGCTAAATGTGTATATACAAGAAAATCGAATTTATACCTAAATATAAGATAACGGAATTTTTCTAAATGCACTGCCGTTATGCCGTTAACGCTCTATGTAGACTTAAGTGCGTTAAAGAAGGTTTATTAACTTAAATATGTTAAACTAATGATTTGAAGCATTTCGATATCGATTGCTAAATGTGTATATACAAGAAAATCGACTTTATACCTAAATATAAGATTACGGAATTCTGCCAAATGTACTGTCGTTATGCCGCCATGGCTTTGTATCAACTTCGATACGTTAAAGAAGTTTAATTATTTTAAATATGTTAAACTAATGGTTTGAATCATTTCGATATCGACTGCTAAATGTGTAATTACAAGAAAATCGACTTTATACCTAAATATAAAATTATAACATTACGGAATTCTTCTAAATGCACTGCCGTTATACCGCTAAGGCTTTATGTAGACTTTAGTAAGCTAAAAAATGTTTATTATCTTAATATGTTAAACAAATGATTTGAAGCATTTCGATATCGATAGCTAAATATGTATATAAAAGAAAATCGACTTTATACCTAAATATAAGATTATGGAATTCTTCTACATCCACTGCCGTTATGCCAACTTCAGATCGTAAAAGAAGGTTTATTAACTTAAATATGTTAAACTAATGAGTTGAAGCATTTCGATATCGATTGCTAAATGTGTATATACAAGAAAATCGAATTTATACCTAAATATAAGATAACGGAATTCCTCTTAATGCACTGCCGTTATGCCGTTATGGCTTTATGTAGACTTCAGTGAGTTAAAGAAGGTTTATTAACTTAAATATGTTAAACTAATGGTTTGAAGCATTTCGATATCGATTGCTTAATGCATATATACAAGAAAATCGAATTTATACCTAAATATAAGACTACGGAATTCTTCCAAAGGTACTGTCGTTATGCCGCCATGGCTTTGTATCAACTTCGATACGTTAAAGAAGTTTAATTATTTTAAATATGTTAAACTAATGGTTTGAATCATTTCGATATCGACTGCTAAATGTGTAATTACAAGAAAATCGACTTTACACCTAAATATAAAATTATAACATTACGGAATTCTTCTAAATGCACTGCCGTTATACCGTTAAGGCTTTATGTAGACTTCAGTTTGCTAAAAACGGTTTATTAACTTAATATGTTAAACTAATGATTTGAAGCATTTCGATATCGATTGCTAAATGTGTATATACAAGAAAATCGATTTCATACCTAAATAAAAGATTACGGAAATTACCCAAATATACTGCCGTTATGCCGTTATGGCTTTTGTAAAGAAGGTTAATTATTTAAATATGTTAAGCTAATGGTTTGAAGCATTTCGATATCGATTGCTAAATGTGCAAATACAAGAAAATCGACTTTATACCTAAATATAAAATGATAACATTACGGAACTCTTCTAAATGTACTGCCGTTATACCCTTAAGGCTATATGTAGACTTTAGTAAGCTAAAAAATGTTTTTTAACTTAATATGTTAAGCAAATGATTTGGCGCATTTCGATATCGATAACTAAATTTAAGATTACGGAATTCTTCTACATCCACTGCCGTTATGCCAACTTCATATTGTTAAAAAAGGTTTATTAACTTAAATATGTTAAACTAATGAGATATATACAAGAAAATCGACTTTATACCTAAATATAAGATTACGGAATTCTGCCAAATGTACTGTCGTTATGCCGCCATGACTTTGTATCAACTTCGATACGTTAAAGAAGTTTAATTATTTTAAATATGTTAAACTAATGGTTTGAAGCACCTCGATATCGACTGCTGAATGTGTAAATACAAGAAAATCGACTTAACACCTAAATATAAATTTATAACATTACGGAATTCTTCTAAATGCACTGCCGTTATACCGTTAAGGCTTTATGTAGACTTCAGTATGCTAAAAACTGTTTATTAACTTAATATGTTAATCTAATGATTTAAAGCATTTCGATATCGATAGCTCAATATGTATATAAAAGAAAATCGACTTTGTACCTAAATATAAGATTATGGAATTCTTCTACATCCACTGCCGTTATGCCAACTTCAGAACGTTAAAGAAGGTTTATTAACATAAATATGTTAAACTAATGAGTTGAAGCATTTCAATATCGATTGCTAAATGTGTATATACAAGAAAATCGAATTTATACCTAAATATAAGATAACGGAATTCTTCTAAATGCACTGCCGTTATGCCGTTATGGCTTTATGTAGACTTCAGTGAGTTAAAGAAGGTTTATTAACTTAGATATGTTAAACTAATGATTTGAAGCATTTCGATATCGATTGCTTAATGCATATATACAAGAAAATCGACTTTATACCTAAATATAAGACTACGGAATTCTTCCAAATGTACTGTCGTTATGCCGCCATGGCTCTTTATCAACTTCAATACGTTAAAGAAGGTTAATTAACTTAAATATGTTAAACTAATGGTTTGAAGCATTTCGATATCGACTGCTAAATGTGTAAATACAAGAAAATCGACTTTACACCTAAATATAAAATTATAACATTACGGAATTCTTCTAAATGCACTGCCGTTATACCGTTAAGGCTTTATGTAGACTTCAGTAAGCTAAAAAATTTTTATTAACTTAATATGTTAAACTAATGATTTGAAGCATTTCGATATCGACTGCTAAATGTGTAAATACAAGAAAATCGACTTTATACCTAAATATAAAATTATAACATTACGGAATTCTTCTAAATGCACTGCCGTTATACCGTTAAGGCTTTATGTAGACTTCAGTAAGCTAAAAAATGTTTATTAACTTAATATGTTAAACTAATGATTTGAAGCATTTCGATATCGACTGCTAAATGTGTAAATACAAGAAAATCGATACCTATACCTAAATATACCTAAATATAAAATTATAACATTACGGAATTCTTCTAAATGCACTGCCGTTATACCGTTAAGGCTTTATGTAGACTTCAGTAAACTAAAAAATGTTTATTAACTTAATATGTTAAACTAATGAGTTGAAGCATTTCGATATCGATTGCTAAATGTGTATATACAAGAAAATCGAATTTATACCTAAATATAAGATAACGGAATTCCTCTAAATGCACTGCCGTTATGCCGTTATGGCTTTATGTAGACTTCAGTGAGTTAAAGAAGGTTTATTAACTTAAATATGTTAAACTAATGGTTTGAAGCATTTCGATATCGATTGCTTAATGCATATATACAAGAAAATCGAATTTATACCTAAATATAAGACTACGGAATTCTTCCAAAGGTACTGTCGTTATGCCGCCATGGCCCTTTATCAACTTCAGTACGTTAAAGAAGGTTAGTTAACTTAAATATGTTAAACTAATGATTTGAAGCATTTCGATATCGACTGCTAAATGTGTAAATACAAGAAAATCGACTTTATACCTAAATATAAAATTATAACATTACGGAATTCTTCTAAATGCACTGCCGTTATACCGTTAAGGCTTTATGTAGACTTCAGTAAGCTAAAAAATGTTTATTAACTTAATATGTTAAACTAATGATTTGAAGCATTTCGATATCGATAGCTAAATGGTATATACAAGAAAATCAAACTTTAAATACCTAAATATAAGAAACATTACGGAATTCTTCTAAATGCACTGCCGTTATACCGTTAAGGCTTTTTAGACTTCAGTAACTAAAGAAGTTTATTAACTTAATATGTTAAACTAATGATTTGAAGCATTTCGATATCGATTGCTAAATGTGTAAATACAAGAAAATCGACTTTATACCTAAATATAAAATTATAACATTACGGAATTCTTCTAAATGCACTGCCGTTATACCGTTAAGGCTTTATGTAGACTTCAGTAAACTAAAAAATGTTTATTAACTTAATATGTTAAACTAATGATTTGAAGCATTTCGATATCGATTGCTAAATGTGCAAATACAAGAAAATCGACTTTATACCTAAATATAAAATTATAACATTACGGAATTCTTCTAAATGCACTGCCGTTATACCGTTAAGGCTTTATGTAGACTTCAGTAAGCTAAAAAATGTTTATTAACTTAATATGTTAAACTAATGATTTGAAGCATTTCGATATCGACTGCTAAATGTGTAAATACAAGAAAATCGATACCTATACCTAAATATACCTAAATATAAAATTATAACATTACGGAATTCTTCTTTAAATGCACTGCCGTTATACCGTTAAGGCTTTATGTAGACTTCAGTAAGCTAAAAAATGTTTATTAACTTAATATGTTAAACTAATGATTTGAAGCATTTCGATATCGACTGCTAAATGTGTAAATACAAGAAAATCGACTTTATACCTAAATATAAAATTTTAACATTACGGAATTCTTCTTAATGCACTGCCGTTATACCGTTAAAGCTTTATGTAGACTTCAGTAAGCTAAAAAATGTTTATTAACTTAATATGTTAAACTAATGATTTGAAGCATTTTGATATCGATTGCTAAATGTGTATATACAAGAAAATCGACTTTATACCTAAATATAAGATTACGGAATTCTGCCAAATGTACTGTCGTTATGCCGTTAAGGCTTTATGTAGACTTCAGTGAGTTAAAGAAGGTTTATTAACTTAAATTTGTTAAACTAATGGTTTGAAGCATTTCGATATCGATTGCTTAATGCATATATAAGTTAATAATTGCCTTTTTGTGGTGATTTATTGATGGCGATACAACTCGCCTCTTTCAACTCAACTTTACAATTGATTTCTTAAACTGATTGTTTCTAACTCTAAACTTACAAAACTAGTCTGCTTTAGGTGTCAGTGTTGTTGTCACGAACGAGGTGCATAAAAGGGCTCGGCTTATCTGCCGTAAGCGTGGGTGTATTTTTATCAAAGTCCTGATATTTTGGCGCATCAGCAACAAGAAAATGTTGAGAGCGTTGGTACGCTGTTGTCAAGTGCAATTGCTTACGCTGATGAATAATGTATGTGTGCTGGTGCGCAGCTGTCGGTAAAAAACTGGCCTGCATTATCTCAGTGTTGTTGTAGCGTAAAGAGCTTGGGTTGGCTACCGTAAGCGTGGGTGCATTTTTTATAATATGTAGTCCCGATATTTAAGCGCGTCGAAAACATGAAAAGATCGAGAGCGTTGGTACGCTGTTGTCAAGCCCATTTGATTACGCTGGTGATCATGACCATAATGCGGATGATGATGTATGTATGAATGTGCGCCAATGTCAGTGACTTAACCCAGCATACGTGACAGGAGGAACGACTCTGTTAACTATCCCCTGCTTAAGTGCGAAACGTCCTCGATTCGATACGAACATATGGTTTTTCACTTTCGTTCTTTGCATAGAGTCGCATTAGCGGACATAATTATTTGACACAGAAATTAGGACTTAAAATTTACCGTTAACAATATCTTAAGCTTAGATATATTAAGTATGGGAATTAAAGAACTTCAATTCTCAAAAGAATTATAAATATTTTATGAGAAATAATATGATAGTTCAAATCATTAAAAAGTGGTTTTTA
Source organism: Bactrocera correcta (assembly GCA_027475135.1). NCBI lineage: Eukaryota > Metazoa > Arthropoda > Insecta > Diptera > Tephritidae > Bactrocera > Bactrocera correcta. The sequence goes on along the minus strand of JAPZAG010001668.1, from coordinate 17,939 downwards.
TATTTTAATTTCGTTATTTGTTGTGGTGTTTTTTATTAAAAAAAAACGTAGTTGCTTAGCGGAGTTTGCTTTTGTGGATTCTTCTTCCATCAATCAATACTGTAGTGCCAAGATCCCTTTCAACAACCTTCTCAATGAAAACCTTGTCAAATTTATTCCCAAGCCTTTTATTTCGTCTCAAAAAAACTTTCTCTCCGGGGCTATAAGTTCTCACTGTTTTACCTTTGTTAGTTCTACGCAAAGTTCTATTCTGAGTTTCGAGCAGTCGTTTTCTTATATCGCCAAGTTTTTCTACCGGAAAATTGTGAAAGACGTCAGTTGGTCTCGCTTCCGTTACCGAATGTACGCTATAATTATATTTAAAAGTTGCTAATAGTACTAAATCTATAATTTCTACTATTTTCTGTTGTTCTTTAACGCAGCGTGAAATTTCCAACAATGTAGAATGGAATCTTTCCACCTGCCCGTTGCTTTCACTGTGAAGGGTGGGTATGAAAAATTGTTCTATTTTGAAATTATCTCTTAGCAAAGTCCTAATGGTATTCGATTGAAATGCTTTCTCATTATCAGAAACGATCGTTTTGGTATTACCGAATACCAGTAAAATTTCCAATAAAGCATTCTTTATATCAACTGTTGATCTTGAGATAATTGGCTTTACGATAGCAAATTTTGATAACTTGTCTAGACACGTCAAGAAAAGTTGTTTACCAGTTATAAAAATATCTAAGTGAAGGATTTCGCCTGGAAGGCTTGGAATGGGAGTTTCACCAATTCCAGGATCAGGTGGTTTTCGCTGGTATTTATTTTCCAAGCATATCTTACAGTTAGTTATTAATGTTTTCAACATTTTTTTAATGTTTGGGAAAAAGTACTCACTGGAGATTTGGCGAAAATTTTCGTGTAAACCACGATGAGCTCGATTGTGCTCCGTTGCTATCGTTTCTAACTGATCATCTGTATTAGTTAAGTCTATGACCAAGACCTCTGTGTGGAGAAATTTAACACCGGGGAATGCCAGAACTAATGTATTCTGAATTTCTGCTAAGGTTGCTAGATCACAGTGGATCGCGTTAGTGACATTTGTATTTATGATTCCTTTTAAACACTGTACAAGATCTTTAACGTTATCGAATGCTATTGTGTGACGAATATGTTTTTGAAAAAGAATTTTAGTGTTTTTATTAAATGAGGAAGACTTTGTTAACACCAACTGAATTTTAAATTGATTTATAGGGCAGTTAACTGTCTTGATTGTTTTACTTGAAGACAATTCGCTATGCACAGTTTCATCAGAAACGGAATCACTCAAACTGTGGACAAACTGCCGCGAGAGTGCGTCAGCTACCTTATTATCCTTTCCGGGTTTGAAATGGAAAACGGGAGAAAACTCTTCAATAAATGATCGCCACCTCTTCATTTTTGCATTTGGATTCTTTTCTGACATCGAAAATATCAGCGGTTGGTGATCAGTAAAAATGTGGATATCCCTTATTCCGTACAAATAGTGTCGTAGCTTTTTCAATGCCCAAACAATTGCTAAAAGTTCACGCTCATTTGTCGCATAGTTTTGTTCACAAGTAGATAGTGTTCGCGAAATCATTGTAATTGGTCGCCCTTTTTGGGATAAGACTGCACCTAAGGCAGTAGAGGAAGCATCAGTAGTAAGTTCGAAGGGTTTATTGTAATCGGGATACTGGAGAAGCACGTCTTCAGAAGCTAATATCTTTTTTATTCTTTCAAATGCGCCAAGCGCATCTGAGTCAAAATTTATTTTGACGTTTTTGGAACTTCTCGCACCTACTTGTCCATTTTCCCCTCGCAGATAAATAGTTAAAGGTTTTACAATGGCAGCGTAATCCTTCACGAAACGGCGGTAGTACCCGGATAAACCAAGAAATGAGCGCAAGGCTCGAAGAGTTTGTGGAGGTTCATAGTTTATGATATCGTGAATCTTATCTGGACAGGTCTTAATACCTTTTTCGGAAACAACAAAGCCTAAAAATTCAACATCAGTTTTAAAAAACTTAGACTTTTCGGCGGATACTCTCATTCCCGCTTTCTCAAGCTTCTGAAGGATACAGTCGATATGATTTAAATGTGTGTCTTCATTAGGAGAATATATGATTATGTCATCGACACAAACATGACAAAATTTTCCAATAAAGTCGCGTAAAATATCGTCAATGGTCCTTTGGAATATACTAGGTGCATTCCTTAGACCAAAGGGCAACCGAGAAAATTCGTATTTCCCATTATTTATGTTAAAAGCGGTTTTTTGTCTATCCTCCTCACTTAAAATAATTTGATGAAACCCCGACTTTAGGTCCAATGTGGTGAAAAATTTTGAACAACCCAAATTTGCCAAAATAACCGATGTATCCGGTATAGGGTATCGATCCGGAATTGTTACCTCATTAAGTTTTCTGAAGTCGATAACCAACCTTAATTTTTGTTTACCGTCTTCATCGAAGCCTTTTTTATTCACAACATGTACAGGAGAATTGTACGGTGAACACGATTCCCTAATGATACCATCTCTGAGTAGGGTTTTAATTTCATTATTGATGAAAGGCGCAACAGAAATGGGATATGGGTAACTTTTGCTATAGATTGGTTCATTCGTATTTGTGCGAATTTTGGCTTTTACGGCAGTGTTGTATGGCAACGCTCTATTGGGATCGGCAAAAGCATTTATGTTTTTATTTATAATTTGACGCAATCTAGTCCGAACTAATGATGGAACAGATTCTTCTTCTATCAAAATGGAGTTAACTTGGTTACACGATAAATACTGTAATTTTATTTTACCATTGCGGTAAAATAAATACCCTTTAACGGTATCAATTTTTGCATCAATTTGTTTCAAAAAATCGTACCCTATGATACCATCAAACGTGCTTAGACTGGAAAGCAAGAAAAACGTTGAGGTATTGTCCAGAATATTTATTAAACATTTTTTATTTATGATATTTTCGCCGTTTATAGACTTTAATTTAAAATGGTGTTCTAAAGGCTTAATTCCTTGAAGAAAGGGAAGGTCCTTTATGTAGTTTTTTGAAGTGCCGGTATCAATTAAAATCCGGAGCTCCTGTCCGTTTTTGGTTTTCTTTGTAATAAAAGGCAGGAGCGACTTTATTCTAAAAAATTAATTTCATCACCGTTTTCTTCAATGGCATCTTTTCCTTCATAAGTTTGATTATTATAATTACAATTATAATCATAATAATGTTCATTTTGATAATCAATATCTTGAACTAGGTCATCTGTGCAAACCTGTAATTGATCATTGTTTGAAGAAGCTCCTATTTTATCTGGCATGAAATTAACCTTTTGTATTTTGCGAAATGGTGATCGACCTGAGTGCAATTGCTCACGAGAACGCTTAAACATCCCTGTCAAATTAGGATTAGAATGCTGTGCCCCAGAATTATAATTGGGTGATTGAACCGGAAATGTTTGTATGTTGTTGCTTTTATATCGTTGTTGTATTTTAGGAAGATTAGCCTTCTGTCTATAAAAACTTGATCCATTATCAACTTCCATGGGAGTTGGCCTATTTGCATTACCTTGAGTGAAACGTAAAAATGGCCGACTATTCTGAGTTATAGTTTGGGGCGGATACATTGCTTGTGTTGGCATATTTGGTTTAGATGCGTTACCTGCAGCATAAGCTTCAGCAAACTCAATACGCCTGTAATTAGTTTTTAGCTCCTGAGCAACAGCAAGGGCAGAAGGTAAGTCTTTAGGACCAGCAGAGAAGAGAATATCGCACATTGGGCGACGAAGACCTGATATAAAAACACGTAAGGCATTCCCTCTAGCGCGTTCATTTATAGCTTCGATAATATCACTTCTTCCACTGTTGGTCATAATTTGCTTATTTATTATAAGCGACAGCTGTTTTTCCACCTTGCTATAAAATTCATCGATAGACGAATTCCCCTGTCTCAGAATACTAAGCTCGTTTTCCAATACATATAACGGTCTCTTATCTGAATACTCCTGATCTAATCTGGCAATAATAGCTTTAAAATTGAGAACTGTACTATAGGAGGCAAGAGTGGAGTTAGCCGAGTCTATAATTTTGTTTCTAAATATACCCATGGCTATATAATATTTTTCGGACCCCTCCTTATAATAGTTCAAGGCGAATACCGCGGCACTTCGCCACGCTGGGTAGGATGTGCAATCACCCTTGAATTCTGGGAGAGATTTTATTAGGTCCAAACTCGCAGTATTTTCCGTAACTAATGGATTTATTGAAACTGGATGGTAAGATTCAACGGTAGGCGGTTGAAGGCGTTTAATTTCAAGAGTTAAAATATTTAATTGTTCGGCTAACTCTAGTCTAGTTCGCTCATTCTTCTCATTGACGATTGCTATCACTTCATCCCTACTAAAACTCATTTTGCCACGACAAAAAGTTTTTCTGCTCTAAGTCTGGGTTTAATAAACGTGACAATAGCTTTCAAAAAGTTACCCTGAAAACACTAGCAGTAAATAGATCACCTTAGTTCTTTACACGAGTTTAAACAAAGCGGATACAATTCTTTATGAAAATGAAATATATGTCAAATCATTATAATGCGCAGATTATTACTTTAAGCTAACATAACAGATTTATTTTCACTACTTTGGCAGAAATAAACCACAAAAAGTATTCGAAAGCAAATTAAATTGATGCTGACTTAAAAATTTTCAACACATTAAACGAATTGCAATATGAAAAACTATAACTACAAGTGGACACCAAAAGTTTAATTAACTTTAATTACACTTATTATATTTTAATTCGGAAATACGCAGATGGCCAAAAAAAGCTACAAACTATGTTCAGCTGATTATAGTTCCGAAAACAAATGCTTGCACATTTAAAAATAAACTAAATATATTTTTTTTGGTCAACTTTTATAAAGTATTTTCACTAACCTTCTATGAAGTTTTAATCACAAAAATTCACTTTACTCCACTTTATTTTCAATAAATGATTTATTTTTAGATACACTTTTTAATTTTAATTTTAATTTTAAACCACTTGAAAATATTTTGAAAAATCACTTACAGTTTTTTTCTCTTAATGTAGAATTTAACAAATCAGCTCCATATGAATCCTTCTTGTTTTTTTTATAAACAGCTCCTTAGAAATCCTTGAGTCCTTTGTCCTTTCAAAAATAGCTTAGATCCTTAGGGTCCTTAATAGGTCCTTTGTCCTTTTAAGAGCCAACAGGTTGGGCGCCAGTTAATAATTGCCTTTTTGTGGTGATTTATTGATGGCGATACAACTCGCCTCTTTCAACTCAACTTTACAATTGATTTCTTAAACTGATTGTTTCTAACTCTAAACTTACAAAACTAGTCTGCTTTAGGTGTCAGTGTTGTTGTCACGAACGAGGTGCATAAAAGGGCTCGGCTTATCTGCCGTAAGCGTGGGTGTATTGTTATCAAAGTCCTGATATTTTGGCGCATCAGCAACAAGAAAATGTTGAGAGCGTTGGTACGCTGTTGTCAAGTGCAATTGCTTACGCTGATGAATAATGTATGTGTGCTGGTGCGCAGCTGTCGGTAAAAAACTGGCCTGCATTATCTCAGTGTTGTTGTAGCGTAAAGAGCTTGGGTTGGCTACCGTAAGCGTGGGTGCATTTTTTATAATATGTAGTCCCGATATTTAAGCGCGTCGAAAACATGAAAAGATCGAGAGCGTTGGTACGCTGTTGTCAAGCCCATTTGATTACGCTGGTGATCATGACCATAATGCGGATGATGATGTATGTATGAATGTGCGCCAATGTCAGTGACTTAACCCAGCATACGTGACAGGAGGAACGACTCTGTTAACTTATACAAGAAAATCGACTTTATACCTAAATATAAAATTATAACATTATGGAATTCTTCTAAATGCACTGCCGTTATGCCATTAGGGCTTTGTGTAGACTTAAGTGCGTTAAAAAAGGTTTATTAACTTAAATATGTTAAACTAATGATTTGAAGCATTTCGATAAATGCTAAATGTGTATATACAAGAAAATCGAATTTATACCTAAATATAAGATAACGGAATTCTTCTAAATGCACTGCCGTTATGCTGTTAAGGCTTTATGTAGACTTCCGTGAGTTAAAGAAGGTTAATTAACTTAAATATGTTAAACTAATGATTTGAAGCATTTCGATATCGATAGCTAAATATGTATATACAAGAAAATCGACTTTATACCTAAATATAAGATTATGGAATTCTTCTACGTGCACTGCAGTTATGCCTCCATGGCTATATGCCCACTTCAGATCGTTAAAGAAGGTTTATTAACTTAAATATGTTAAACTTATGAGCTGAAGCATTTCGATATCGCTTGCAAAATATGTATATACAAGAAAATCGAATTCATACCTAAATATAAGATAACGGAATTTTTCTAAATGCACTGCCGTTATGCCATTAACGCTTTATGTAGACTTCAGTGCGTTAAAGAAGGTTTATTAACTTAAATATGTTAAACCAGTTTTTTGAAGCATTTCGATATCGATTGCTTAATGCATATATAAGAGAAAATCGACTTTATACCTGAATATAAGACTACGGAATTCTTCCAAATGTACTGTCGTTATGCCGCCATGGCTCTTTATCAACTTCAATACATTAAAGAAGGTTAATTAACTTAAATATGTTAAACTAATGGTTTGAAGCTTTCGATATCGACTGCTAAATGTGTAAATACAAGAAAATCGACTTTACACCTAAATATAAAATTATAACATTACGGAATTCTTCTAAATGCACTGCCGTTATACCGTTAAGGCTTTATGTAGACTTCAGCATGCTAAAATATGTTAATCTAATGATTTGAAGCATTTCGATATCGATAGCTCAATATGTATATAAAAGAAAATCGACATTATACCTAACTATAAGATAACGGAATTCTTCTAAATGCACTGCCGTTATGCCGCCATGGCTATATGCCCACTTCAGATCGTTTAAGAAGGTTTAGTAACTTAAATATGTTAAAGTAATGAGCTGAAGCATTTCGATATCGATTGCTAAATGTGTATATACAAGAAACTCGATTTCATACCTGAATAAAAGATTACGGAAATTACCCAAATATACTGCCGTTATGCCGTTATGGCTTTTGCAAAGAAGGTTAATTATTTAAATATGTTAAGCTAATGGTTTAAAGCATTTCGATATCGATTGCTCAATGTGTAAATACAAGAAAATCTACTTTATACCTAAATATAAGATCATGGAATTCTTCTACGTGCACTGCAGTTATGCCTCCATGGCTATATGCCCACTTCAGATCGTTAAAGAAGGTTTATTAACTTAAATATGTTAAACTTATGAGCTGAAGCATTTCGATATCGCTTGCAAAATATGTATATACAAGAAAATCGAATTCATACCTAAATATAAGATAACGGAATTTTTCTAAATGCACTGCCGTTATGCCATTAACGCTTTATGTAGACTTCAGTGCGTTAAAGAAGGTTTATTAACTTAAATATGTTAAACCAGTTTTTTGAAGCATTTCGATATCGATTGCTTAATGCATATATAAGAGAAAATCGACTTTATACCTGAATATAAGACTACGGAATTCTTCCAAATGTACTGTCGTTATGCCGCCATGGCTCTTTATCAACTTCAATACATTAAAGAAGGTTAATTAACTTAAATATGTTAAACTAATGGTTTGAAGCTTTCGATATCGACTGCTAAATGTGTAAATACAAGAAAATCGACTTTACACCTAAATATAAAATTATAACATTACGGAATTCTTCTAAATGCACTGCCGTTATACCGTTAAGGCTTTATGTAGACTTCAGCATGCTAAAATATGTTAATCTAATGATTTGAAGCATTTCGATATCGATAGCTCAATATGTATATAAAAGAAAATCGACATTATACCTAACTATAAGATAACGGAATTCTTCTAAATGCACTGCCGTTATGCCGCCATGGCTATATGCCCACTTCAGATCGTTTAAGAAGGTTTAGTAACTTAAATATGTTAAAGTAATGAGCTGAAGCATTTCGATATCGATTGCTAAATGTGTATATACAAGAAACTCGATTTCATACCTGAATAAAAGATTACGGAAATTACCCAAATATACTGCCGTTATGCCGTTATGGCTTTTGCAAAGAAGGTTAATTATTTAAATATGTTAAGCTAATGGTTTAAAGCATTTCGATATCGATTGCTCAATGTGTAAATACAAGAAAATCTACTTTATACCTAAATATAAGATCATGGAATTCTTCTACGTGCACTGCAGTTATGCCTCCATGGCTATATGCCCACTTCAGATAGTTAAAGAAGGTTTATTAACTTAAATATTTTAAACTAATGATTTGAAGCATTTCGATATCGATTGCTAAATGTGTATATACAAGAAAATCGAATTTATACATAAATATAAGATAACGGAATTCTTCTAAATGCACTGCCGTTATGCCGTTAAGGCTTTATGTAGACTTAAGTGCGTTAAAGAAGGTTTATTAACTTAAATATGTTAAGCTATTGGTTTGAAGCATTTCGATATCGATTGCTTAATGCATATATACAAGAAAATCGAATTTATACCTAAATATAAGATAACGGAATTTTTCTAAATGCACTGCCGTTATGCCGTTAACGCTTTATGTAGACTTCAGTGCGTTAAAAAAGGTTTATTAACTTAAATATGTTAAACTAATGATTTGAAGCATTTCGATATCGATTGCTAAATGTGTATATTCAAGAAAATCGACTTTATACCTAAATATAAGATTACGGAATTCTTCCAAATCTACTGTCGTTATGCCGCCATGGCTTTGTATCAACTTCAATACGTTAAGGAAGGTTTATTATTTTAAATATGTTAAACTAATGGTTTGAAGCATTTCGATATTGACTGCTAAATGTGTAAGTACAAGAAAATCGACTTTACACCTAAATATAAAATTATATCATTACGGAATTCTTCTAAATGCACTGCCGTTATACCGTTAAGGCTTTATGTAGACTTCAGTAAGCTTAAAAATGTTTATTAACTTAATATGTTGAACTAATGATTTGAAGCATTTCGATATCGATTGCTAAATGTGTATATACAAGAAAATCGAATTTATACCTAATTATAAGATAACGGAATTCTTCTAAATGCACTGCCGTTATGCCGTTAAGGCTTTGTGTAGACCTCAGTGAGTTAAAGAAGGTTTATTAACTTAAATATGTTAAACTAATGGTTTGAAGCATTTCGATATCGATTGCTAAATGTGTAAATCCAAGAAAATCGACTTTACACCTTAATATAAAATTATAACATTACGGAATTCTTCTAAATGTACTGCCGTTATACCGTTAAGGCTTTATGTAGACTTCAGTAAGCTTAAAAATGTTTATTAACTTAATATGTTAAACAAATGATTTGAAGCATTTCGATATCGATAGCTTAATATGTATATACAAGAAAATCGACTTTATACCTAAATATAAGATTATGGAATTCTTCTACGTGCACTGCAGTTATGCCTCCATGGCTATATGCCCACTTCAGATCGTTAAAGAAGGTTTATTAACTTAAATATGTTAAACTAATGATTTGAAGCATTTCGATTTCGATTGCTAAATGTGTATATACAAGAAAATCGACTTTATACCTAAATATAAGATAACGGAATTCTTCTAAATGCACTGCCGTTATGTCATTAGGGCTTTATGTAGACTTAAGTGCGTTAAAGAAGGCTTATTAACTTAAATATGTTAAACTAATGATTTGAAGCATTTCGATATCGATTGCTAAATGTGTATATACAAGAAAATCGAATTCATACCTAAATATAAGATTGCGAAATTCTTCTAAATGCACTGCCGTTATGCCGTTATGGCTTTATATTAACTTCAATTCGTTAAAGAAGGTTTATTAACTTAAATATGTTAAACCAGTTATTTGAAGCATTTCGATATGGAATGCTTAATGCATATATACAAGAAAATCGACTTTATACCTAAATATAAGACTACGGAATTCTTCCAAATGTACTGTCGTTATGGCTTTATATCAACTTCAATACGTTAAAGAAGGTTAATTAACTTAAATATGTTAAACTAATGATTTGAAGCATTTCGATATCGCTTGCCAAATATGTATATACAAGAAAATCGAATTTATACCTAAATATAAGATAACGGAATTTTTCAAAATGCACTGCCGTTTTGCCGCTAACGCTTTATGTAGACTTCAGTGCGTTAAAGAAGGTTTATTTACTTAAATATGTTAAACTAATGATTTGAAGCATTTCGATATCGATTGCTAAATGTGTATATACAAGAAAGTCGAATTTATACCTAAATATAAGATAACGGAATTCTTCTAAATGCACAGCCGTTATGCCGTTATGGCTTTATGTAGACTTCAGTGAGTTAAAGAAGGTTTATTAACTTATATATGTTAAACTAATGGTTTGAAGCATTTCGTCATCGATTGCTTAATGCATATATACAAGAAAATCGAATTTATACCTAAATATAAGACTACGGAATTCTTCCAAATGTACTGTCGTTATGGCTTTATATTAACTTCAATACGTTAAAGAAGGTTAATTAACTTAAATATGTTAAACTAATGATTTGAAGCATTTCGATATCGCTTTCCAAATATGTATATACAAGAAAATCGAATTTATACCTAAATATAAGATAACGGAATTTTTCAAAATGCACTGCCGTTTTGCCGCTAACGCTTTATGTAGACTTCAGTGCGTTAAAGAAGGTTTATTTACTTAAATATGTTAAACTAATGATTTGAAGCATTTCGATATCGATTGCTAAATGTGTATATACAAGAAAATCGACTTTATACCTAAATATAAGACTACGGAATTCTTCCAAATGTACTGTCGTTATGCCGCCATGGCTCTTTATCAACTTCAATACGTTAAAGAAGGTTAACTAACTTAAATATGTTAAACTAATGGTTTGAAGCATTTCGATATCGACTGCTAAATGTGTAAATACAAGAAAATCGACTTTACACCTAAATATAAAATTATAACATTACAGAATTCTTCCAAATGCACTGCCGTTATACCGTTAAGGCTTTATGTAGACTTCAGTATGCTAAAAACTGTTTATTAACTTAATATGTTAAACTAATGATTTGAAGCATTTCGATATCGATAGCTAAACATGTATATACAAGAAAATCGACTTTATACCTAAATATAAGATTATGGAATTCTTCTACGTGCACTGCAGTTATGCCATTAGGGCTTTATGTAGACTTAAGTGCGTTAAAGAAGGTTTATTAACTTAAATATGTTAAACTAATGATTTGAAGCATTTCGATATCGATTGCTAAATGTATATATAAAAGAAAATCGACTTTATACCTAAATATAAGATTACGTAGTTCTTCTAAATGCACTGCCGTTATGCCGTTATGGCCTTATATTAACTTCAGTTCGTTAAAGAAGGTTTATTATTTTAAATATGTTAAACTAATGGTTTGAAGCATTTCGATATCGAATGCTTAATGCATATATACAAGAAAATCGAATTTATACCTAAATATAAGACTACGGAATTCTTCCAAATGTACTGTCGTTATGGCTTTATATTAACTTCAATACGTTAAAGAAGGTTAATTAACTTAAATATGTTAAACTAATGATTTGAAGCATTTCGATATCGCTTTCCAAATATGTATATACAAGAAAATCGAATTTATACCTAAATATAAGATAACGGAATTTTTCAAAATGCACTGCCGTTTTGCCGCTAACGCTTTATGTAGACTTCAGTGCGTTAAAGAAGGTTTATTTACTTAAATATGTTAAACTAATGATTTGAAGCATTTCGATATCGATTGCTAAATGTGTATATACAAGAAAATCGACTTTATACCTAAATATAAGATTACGGAATTCTTCCAAATGTACTGTCATTATGCCGCCATGGCTTTGTATCAACTTCAATACGTTAAAGAAGGTTAATTATTTTAAATATGTTAAACTGATGGTTTGAAGCATTTTGATATCGCTTGCTAAATGAATATATAAAAGAAAGTCGAATTTATACCTAAATATAAGATAACGGAATTCTTCTAAATGCAGTGCAGTTATACCGTCAAGGCTTTATGTAGACTTCAGTGCATTAAAGAAGGTTTATTTTATTAACTTGAATATTTTAAACTAATGATTTGAAGCATTTCGATATCGATTGCTAAATGTGTATATACAAGAAAATCGACTTTATACCTAAATATAAGATTACGGAATTCTTCCAAATGTACTGTCATTATGCCGCTATGGCTTTGTATCAACTTCAATACGTTAAAGAAGGTTTATTATTTTAAATATGTTAAACTAATGGTTTGAAGCATATCGATATCGACTGCTAAATGTGTAAATACAAGAAAATCTACTTTACACCTAAATATAAAATTATAACATTACCTTATGCCTACATACATTACTTTATACCTAAATATAAGATTACGGAATTTTTCCAAATGTACTGTCGTTATGCCGCCATGGCTTTGTATCAACTTCAATACGTAAAAGAAGGTTAATTATTTTAAATATGTTAAACCAATGGTTTGAAGCATTTCGATATCGACTGCTAAATGTGTAAATACAAGAAAATCGACTTTACACCTAAATATAACATTATAACATTACGGAATTCTTCTAAAGGCACTGCCGTTATACCGTTAAGGCTTTATGTAGACTTCCGTGAGTTAAAGAAGCTTAATTAACTTAAATATGTTAAACTAATGAGCTGAAGCATTTCGATATCGATAGCTAAATATGTATATACAAGAAAATCGACTTTATACCTAAATATAAGATTATGGAGTTCTTCTACGTGCACTGCAGTTATGCCTCCATGGCTATATGCCCACTTCAGATCGTTAAAGAAGGTTTATTAACTTAAATATGTTAAACTAATGAGCTGAAGCATTTCGATATCGCTTGCCAAATATGTATATACAAGAAAATCGAATTTATACCTAAATAAAAGATTACGGAATTCACCTAAATATACAGCCGATATGCCGTTATGGCTTTATTTAAACTTCAGTAAGATAAAGAAGGTTAATTAACTTAAATATGCTAAACCAGTTATTTGAAGATTTTCGATATCGATTGTTAAATGTGTAGATCCAAGAAAATCGACTACATTCCTAAATATAAGATTACGGAATTCTTCTACATGCACTGCCATTATGGCGCCATGGCTTTATGTTAACTTCAGGCGTTAAAGAAGCTTTATTAACTTAAATATGTTAAACTTATGATTTGAGGCATTTCGATATCGATTGCTAAATGAGCATATACAAGAAAATCGAATTCATACCTAAATATAAGATTACGTAATTCTTCTAAATGCACTGCCGTTATGCCGTTATGGCTTTATATTAACTTCAGTTCGTTAAAGAAGGTTTACTAACTTAAATATGTTAAACGAGTTATTTGAAGCATTTCGATATCGATTGCTTAACGCATATATACAAGAAAATCGACTTTATACCTGAATATAAGACTACGGAATTCTTCCAAATGTACTGTCGTTATGCCGCCATGGCTCTTTATCAACTTCAATACGTTAAAGAAGGTTAATTAACTTAAATATGTTAAACTAATGATTTGAAGCATTTCGATATCGATTGCTAAATGTGTATATACAAGAAAATCGAATTTATAACTAAATATACGATAACGGAATTTTTCTAAATGCACTGCCGTTATGCCGCCCTGGCTTTGTATCAACTTCGATAAGTTAAAGAAGGTTAATTATTTTAAATATGTTAAACTAATGGTTTGAAGCATTTCGATATCAACTGCTAAATGTGTAAATACAAGAAAATCGACTTTACACCTAAATATAAAATTATAACATTACGGAATTCTTCTAAATGCACTGCCGTTATACCGCAAAGGCTTTATGAAGACTTCAGTTAGCTAAAAAATGTTTATTAACTTAATATGTTAAACTAATGATTTGAAGCATTTCGATATTGATTGCTAAATGTGTATATACAAGAAAATCGATTTTATACCTGAATAAAAGATTACGGAATTCTTCTAAGTGCACTGCCGTTATGCCGTTAAGGCTTTATGTAGACTTCAGTGAGTTAAAGAAGGTTTATTAACTTAAATATGTTAAACTAATGATTTGAAGCATTTCGATATCGAATGCTTAATGCATATATACAAGAAAATCGACTTTATACCTAAATATAAGACTACGGAATTCTTCCAAATGTACTGTCGTTATGGCTTTATATCAACTTCAATACGTTAAAGAAGGTTTATTAACTTAAAAAATATGTTAAACCAGTTATTTAAAGCATTTCGATATAGAATGCTTAATGCATATATACAAGAAAATCGACTTTATACCTAAATATAAGTCTACGGAATTCTTCCAAATGTACTGTCGTTATGGCTTTATATCAACTTCAATACGTTAAAGAAGGTTGATTAACTTAAATATGTTAAAATCGACTTTATACCTAAATATAAGATTACGGAATTCTTCAAAATGTACTGTCGTTATGCCGCCATTGCTTTGTATCAACTTCAATACGTTAAAGAAGGTTAATTATTTTAAATATGTTAAACTAATGGTTTGAAGAATTTCGATATCGACTTCTAAATGTGTAAATACAAGAAAATCGACTTTACACCTAAATATAAAATTATAACATTACTTTATACCTTCATACATTACTTTATACCTAAATATAAGATTACGGAATTCTTCCAAATGTACTGTCGTTATGCCGCCATGGCTTTGTATCAACTTCAATACGTTAAAGAAGGTTAATTATTTTAAATGTGTTAAACTAATGGTTTGAAGCATTTCGATATCGACTGCTAAATGTGCAAATACAAGAAAATCGACTTTACACCTAAATATAAGATTATGGAATTCTTCTACGTGCACTGCAGATATGCCTCCATGGCTATATGCCCACTTCAGATCGTTAAAAAAGGTTTATTAACTTAAATATGTTAAACTAATGAGCTGAAGCATTTCGATATCGATTGCTAAATGTGTATATACAAGAAAATCGACTTTATACCTAAATATAAAATTATAACATTATGGAATTCTTCTAAATGCACTGCCGTTATGCCATTAGGGCTTTTTGTAGACTTAAGTGCGTTAAAGAAGGTTTATTAACTTAAATATGTTAAACTAATGATTTGAAGCATTTCGATATCGATTGCTAAATGTGTATATACAAGAAAATCGAATTTATACCTAAATATAAGATAACGGAATTCTTCTAAATGCACTGCCGTTATGCCGTTAAGGCTTTATGTAGACTTCCGTGAGTTAAAGAAGGTTAACTAACCTAAATATGTTAAACTAATGATTTGAAGCATTTCGATATCGATAGCTAAATATGTATATACAAGAAAATCGACTTTATACCTAAATAAAGGATTGTGGAATTCTTCTACGTGCACTGCAGTTATGCCTCCATGGCTATATGCCCACTTCAGATCGTTAAAGAAGGTTTATCAACTTAAATATGTTAAACTAATGAGCTGAATCATTTCGATATCGCTTGCCAAATATGTATATACAAGAAAATCGAATTTATACCTAAATATAAGATAACGGAATTTTTCTAAATGCACTGCCGTTATGCCATTAACGCTTTATGTAGACTTCAGTGCGTTAAAGAAGGTTTATTAACTTAAATATGTTAAACTAATGATTTGAAGCATTTCGATATCGTTTGCTAAATGTGTATATACAAGAAAATCGAATTTATACCTAAATATAAGATAACGGAATTCTTCTAAATGCACTGCCGTTATGCCGTTAACGCTCTATGTAGACTTCAGTGAGTTAAAGAAGGTTTATTACTTAAATATGTTAAACTAATGATTTGAAGCATTTCGATATCGAATGCTAAATGTGTATATACAAGAAAATCGAATTTCTAACTAAATATACGATAACGGAATTCTTCTAAATGCACTGCCGTTATGCCGTTATGGCTTTATTTAGACTTCAGTGCGTTAAAGAAGGTTTATTACTTAAATATGTTAAACTAATGATTTGAAGCATTTCGATATCGATTGCTAAATGTGTATATACAAGAAAATCGAATTTCTAACTAAATATACGATAACGGAATTCTTCTAAATGCACTGCCGTTATACCGTTAAGGCTTTATGTAGACTTCAGTAAGCTAAAAAATGTTTATTAACTTAATATGTTAAACTAATGATTTGAAGCAAATCGATATCGATTGCTTAATGCACATATACAAGAAAATCGACTTTATACCAAAATATAAGACTACGGAATTCTTCCAAATGTACTGTCGTTATGTCGCCATTGCTCTTTATCAACTTCAATACGTTAACGAAGGTTTATTAACTTAAATATGTTAAACTAATGAGTTGAAGCATTTCGATATCGATTGCTAAATGTGTATATACAAGAAAATCGACTTTATACCTAAATAAAAGGTTACGGAATTCACCCAAATATACTGCCGTTATGCCGTTATGGCTTTATTTAAACTTCAGTCAGATAAAGAAGGTTAATTAACCTTAATATGCTAAACCAGTTATTTGGAGATTTTCGATATCGATTGCTAAATGTGTAAATACAAGAAAATCGACTTTACACTTAAATATATAATTATAACATTACGGAATTCTTCTAAATGCACTGCCGTTATACCGTTAAGGCTTTATGTAAACTTCAGTAGGCTAAAAAATGTTTAATAACTTAATATGTTAAACTAATGATTTGAAGCACTTCGATATCGATAGCTAAATATGTATATACAAGAAAATCGACTTTATACCTAAATATAAGATTATGGAATTCTTCTACGTGCACTGCAGTTTTGCCTCCATGGCTATATGCCCACTTCAGATCGTTAAAGAAGGTTTATTAACTTAAATATGTTTAACTAATGAGCTGAGGCATTTCGATATCGAATGCTAAATGTGTATATGCAAGAAAATCGATTTTATACCTAAATAAAAGATTACGGAAATTACCCAAATATAATGCCCTTATGCCGTTATGGCTTCTGTAAAGAATGTTAATTATTTAAATATGTTAAGCTAATGGTTTGAAGCATTTCGATATCGATTGCTAAATGTGTAAATACAAGAAAATCGGCTTTATACCTAAATATAAAATATAACATTATGGAATACTTCTAAATGCACTGCCGTTATGCCATTAGGGCTTTATGTAGACTTTAGTGCGTTAAAGAAGGTTTATTAACTTAAATATGTTAAACTAATGATTTGAAGCATTTCGATATCGATATCTAAATGTGTATATAAAAGAAAATCGACTTTATACCTAAATATAAGATTACAGAATTCTTCCAATTGCACTGCCGTTATGGCTTTATATCAATACGTTAAAGAGGGTTAATTAACTTAAATATGTTAAACTTATGATTTGAAGCATTTCGATATCGCTTGCTAAATATGTATATACAAGAAAATCGAATTTATACCTAAATATAAGATAACGGAATTTTTCTAAATTCACTGCCCTTATGCCGTTAACGCTTTATGTAGACTTTAGTGCGTTAAAGAAGGTTTATTAACTTAAATATGTTAAACTAATGATTTGAAGCATTTCGATATCGATTGCGTAATGTGTATATACAAGAAAATCGACTTTATACCTAAATATAAGAATACGGAATAATTCAAAATGTACTGTCGTTATGCCGCCATGGCTTTGTATCACCTTCAATACGTTAAAAAAGGTTAATTATTTTAAATATGTTAAACTAATGGTTTGAAGTATTTCGATATCGATTGCTAAATGTGCAAATACAAGAAAATCGAATTCATACCTAAATATAAAATTATAACATTACGGAATTCTTCTAAATGCACTGCCGTTATACCGTTAAGGCTTTATGTAGACTTTAAT